>CAUYLG010037630.1:0-47392 GCA_963573385.1 Cacajao melanocephalus
TCATGTCTGCATGGGTTTTCTCTGTGTACTCTGCTTTCTTTCACATCTCAGAGATGTGCACATTCTTAGATGTGAAATGGCACATCTAAGTGGTCCCAGTCTCAGCAGGTGTGGGTGCGAGTGTGTCCTGCGATGGGACAGCATCCTGTCCAGGCTTTGTGCCCTTGGGAGGGGTTCCAGACACCTGTGACGTTGAACTCGAATAAGTGAGTTGGAAAATGAATGAATGAATACAGGTAACTGTTAATTAAAAATTCATCAAGTCTACAATAATCATACAAATACACAACAATAAATTACGCAGTAAGAAGCACTCAGCGGACTCGCCACTTTTGTTCTTGTTTTTGAACTTCCTGGTTACGATAGGAGGTGTGCTTTATAATTTTCACTTTGCAGACATTTATTCCTTGATTTAACCCACCACCATAACTGTCATCACTCACTGATTCACCAAAACTTGGATAAATAATGATCTTACTTGTTTTTATTCATCTTTCTGAAATGTATGTAATAGCTCACATGTATTTCCATGTTTAATATTAGAAGTATTTTGGATTATTCAGAAGTCTGGTTATTTTTTTTAGTAACCAGAAATATGCTGTAAAAACTTAAATCCTGTTTTTATCAATAAGCTTATGATAAAATTGGTTTGGTTGTATGTTGTTTTGCTTAAAGTAGCAGTTTCCAAGAGCCTATCAACGACGATAAGTGAGGACTTTCTGTACTTATACATTCTGAAAAATCAAACACACACAAGGCAAACCGACTTTGTCCTTCCAATCCTCAAGCGGCTGACATGAGGAAGCTGCTGGGGTGATGTAGAGCAGCTCAGTGGGAGAGGAGACAGCCTGAGCTTCTGTTTAATGGGCATGGGACAGACAGAAACAGGTTTGAAGGCCAGCTCACTCACAAAATCACGGTGGAAGGTCCCCTCCCTGGGCTGTTTTCTCAGCAGTAACCTAAGAGTGATAGGGACTCAGCACTCTCTGCAGTGCCCCTGCCCCATCCTGCCCAGGGTCTGGCCCATGGTGGACATTCGAGAGCAGATGGGCGAGCATGCTAAGTGAGAGCTTCCCAAGGCCAGGAGCCACGTCCCACACACGGCTCCATACTGCATGGTTTATGGCTGATAAAACAGATCCCATTTACTAAGCACCTACCATGTAACCCAGTATTTACAAACTCAGCCCTTGCCACAGCAATCTTGTGGTTGCTGAGGGCTTTGCAAGCATCTTCCACCATCCTCATCAGGACTCAAAGCCATGGGCACTATTATTATAATCCCCCAGTTTTCAGATGAGGGGCACAGATGCTTCAGCTCTAAGTAACTTGGACCCATCAGCATGGAAAATGGAGCAAGAATGGAAACTCAAATCTGGGCTCGTCACCATTCCAATTCCCTTGCCTGGGTACACTGAAATGAAAAGTGGGACTGTATCAGATTTCTAGGTCAGAGCAGGTCCCCAAGCAGAAGACATACGAATGCCTTGACCCCCTGCTCTGCCGGGCGCTGAGGCTCCTGAGCCCCAAGTGGCTCACTCAGCCCTGACAGTAAGGCTCTGGGTGTGGCATCAGGAGACCCAGGAGACATGGCCCCTTTCTCTGGCTCAGCTGGGGCTCCCTGCGGCTGCTCCCCTTTCCCTTGGTTCCTTTAGCTATGGGCAGGATCACAAGGTCAGAAATCTTGTGTGGAAAATGCACCACGGATGCTTGTGGGTCTGTTAAAACCAGTGCCTCGGAACCTACAGAGATCAAGGGCAAAGCTATTTCCTGATTCTGAATTCCTCTTTCACAGGGAAAAAATTGTGCTTCCTGTTCAGAGCTGTGCCAAAGGTGTGGTTGCTGCCTAGGCCAGTAGCCCATGTTGGGGATGTGGGGCACCCCGAAGCTGAGGAGGGGTGAAGACCTGGGCAACACCCTGAGCAACAGCCTGCACCACTCACACACACGCCCCACCACACACCCAAGAATTAAGGAGTCCAAGTTGGGGCAAGGCCTTGTTCCTGATAGCAAAGGTTAACACTTATCAGAGACAAGGTGGCCAAACAGGACTTCAGAAAAAAAACATGTTGGCCTTTCTGTGACCTAAGCAGGTCGCTGAACCTCTCCAGGTCTCAGCGGCTCCATCTGCTAATTGGAGACAATTTCTCACCTGCATAACATGGGGGAAATGAGGAGAGGGTAGGTACAGACAGCCCCAGCAGGCCCCTTGTCCCAGGGCTAGGAACTATAAGTCCATTAAACAGCTGTGATTTATTCTGCAATATTGCAATATATGAATCTCCCTACCACCCATCCGCCCCAAGCCAAACAAAAACACTAAACCATTTACAAAGCAAAGTGGCCTTCCCAAGGACAGGGAGGATGAGTCTAGAGCCAGGGTAGATGCTGGCACGGGAGCTGAGCTCTGCATCACAGCCCCACTGCTGAGCAGCTCAGTGACCTTGGACAGGCCACTTAACCTCTCTGAAAATTCAGTGTCCCCTCCTCCGAGGGAGGCCTTGCTGCCACCAGCCCTGCTGGCCACTCTTGCCTGCTGAGGCCTGTGTGAAATCACAGGATATGACATAATATAGTAGGCAGAGATTCAAAGGATCCAGCAGGCCCATCCACTCAGTCTTGCTGGAAGGCAGCTCTGACACCAGGGCCACCTCCAGCACAGCATCCAATCGCCAAGCTGAGCCCAAGGGGAAGGAGTCAGAAGGGTTACAGGCTCCAGGCAAAAACCAGGCTCCGGTTTCATGTGAACTACGATGACCCTGACTGAGAAAACCACTGAGTGGTTTGGAAGATTCCAGTTCCAGCTTCCAGAGACGAAATGCCAGTGAATCAACCCCCTAGGTGCTCTTGCCCCCAACGGAAGTGACAATGCCTTGAGTGCTGGGTAGGGCATGGGGGCTCCAGCCCAAAGCAGCTATGAGACTGCCTCAATTGCTGAAACTGAAAAAAGCACAAAATCTAGGACAGAGTGTTTAAACCTGCCCCATATGGCCCCAGAGATGACCCAAGGCTCCCCCCAGGATGACAGGCCCAGCTCCAGGCTTTGGACCACATCGCCCAGAGCTGCACTGCTTTTGATGAAGGCTTGAAAACTATCCACCTGGTCCAACTGTGTCATTCAGCTGGGAAAAAGTGGCCAGGGGAGTGAGTTTCCCAGGATAAAAGAAAAGCCTGTTTTCTTAGGTCAGATGCTTCCAAATTAGCACCCAACGATCCTCCACGTCCAGCAGTAGGATGTCTTTCCCTGTGCTGCGCTGCCACGCTCTCTCTCTTTCAAGACTAAGTGGCAGCTTGGGAACAACTTAAAACATTCCGAGTTGAATGCTTTATTTCTGCTAAAGAGCAGTAGGGTTCTATTAATCATGAGGTTGCCCAAAGAAAGGCTATTTCCCCAAGAGGCCGCAGCCAGTGTGCTTCCTGGAACATCCCTCACCACGGAGCGGAACTCCTCCATTCCATCAACACACTACTCCCTCCCTACAAACACAAGGCAGGCACACGCTTTACAGGTGGGAGACATAAGTCACCTTCCTGGGTCACCCTGCACATTTGTGCCAAGAAGAGAACACAGGCCTTGGACTACAGTCCTGTGTGACAAGGGACACAGAACTCAGAGGAAAAGGTCGGTAACAGGCTAGAACCCAGGGAAAAAAGCAAGGGTACAACTACATAACACTGAAACATCATACATCCAATCTAGAGCGGGACATATGTACACAACAGCCTGCCCCCCAAGGCCCTCACCTGCCCCCCATGAGACAGTCCTAAAGCCCTGGCCAGCACCCTCCTCCCTTCTTGCCCCTAAACTCTGCCTCTGGGCAGGGGGTTGGGATCAGAGCTCCGAACAGAGCTTCTAACACACCAAAAGAAGCCACCAAAGATGTGATAGTCAAACAAAGAAACTTCAAAAGTTGGCAACAGACACTAAGGACCAAGGAGGAGTGGGGACACAAACAGGAGTAATAAGTCCTAGAGAAGCAGCACTCCAGGAACCTTCCAACCCAGCGCCTGAGGGAGGGAGGGAAGAACCTCACCACCACCTGTGCCACCCCAGGACTGCCGCCAGGACTGCAGACAGCAGCCAAGCCACTGGGTTACTAAGCAGTGGGAAAGGGGTCTGAGCTGAAATGTGCTGTAAGGTAAAATGCGCACATCATAACTTTTTTACATGGTGAAATGATAGTATTTTGGTTATGTCTGATTAAATAAAATATAATTAAAATTAATTTCACCTATTCTTACTTTTTTAATGTAGCCACTAGAAAATCTAAAATTTCCTATGTGGCTTCTAGTATAGCTTTAGAGGACAGGGCTGGTCTAACCGAGGGGTGGTACACTGTGTCTGTGTGCCAAACTTGGCCCACTACCTGCTTTTCTAAGACTCCCAAACCAAAAATGGCTTTTACATTTTTAAATGGCTATATCCTACACAAACGCCTCGATTTTTGCCTGTTGGCCTGCAAAACCTAAAATATTTACAAGATTCTTTTGAGTAAAAGACTCCGGGATTTGATGAAAGCTTGAAAACCACTGACCTGGTCCAGTTGTGTCATTCAGGTGGGAAAGAGTGGCTTGGGGAAGGAGTTCCCCATGATTAAAAAAAAGAGTCCTTCAAAAAAAATTGCCAATCCCTGGTCTAGACTCTAGAAACAATAAGATATTCACTCTAGGTGACACAAGGAGCAGAAGGTGGGTGTGTGGATGAGAAAGAAATTATTGTACAGAGAGTCCCTGACTTACGATTTTGAGTCTGTGATAGGTCTGATGGGTTTACCTGGATGTACCCCCATCGTCAGTCCCCTGAGAAGTCATGGAGCACTTGGAAGTGAATAATTCAGTGGCGTTTAGCACATTTCACAATATTGTGCAACCAGCACTTTTATCTAGTTCCAAAACATTTCATCACCCCCAAAATAGAACTCCAATCTCATAAGCAGTCATTTCACATCGCCCATCCAACCCTCAGCCTCTGGCAACAACCAATCTACTTTCTGTTTCTACAGATTTACCTGTTTTGGACATTTTACATAAATGGAATCATACAGTATGTGACACATGACCTTTCATGTCTGCTTAGCACAATGTTTTCTAGGTTCATCCCTGTTGTAGCATGTCTCAGTGCTTCGCTCCTTCTTAGAACTGAATGATATTCCATGGTACACACACACCAGGATTTGCTTATCTACTCATTAGTGGATGGACTTGAATTGTTACCTTTTGGCTATTGTGAGTAGCGCTGTTATGAACATTTGCATACAAGTATTTGTTTGAATATACCTGTCTTCAATTCTTCTGGGCATATACCTAGGAGTAGGATTGCTGGCTCATGTGGTAAGTTCA
Organism: Cacajao melanocephalus; assembly: GCA_963573385.1. Classification (NCBI taxonomy): domain Eukaryota; kingdom Metazoa; phylum Chordata; class Mammalia; order Primates; family Pitheciidae; genus Cacajao; species Cacajao melanocephalus. The sequence goes on from CAUYLG010037630.1 coordinate 5,341, forward strand.
ATGCTGAAGTTTTTGAGAAACCCCCAAACTGTTTCCACAGCAGCTATACCATTTCATTCCCACCAGCAACGCACAAGGGTTTTAACTTCTTCACATCCTTGCCAACATGTTATACATAATTCTAGCCATCCTGACAGGTATGAAGTGGTATCTCACTGTGGTTTCAATTTGGGTTTTGCTGATGACGATACTGAAAATTTGGTGCTTGGCAGTTTGAAACAGGACTTTGTGTGTCTGAGATTTTTGACAAGCTCCCTGCCAAACAACACACCAACCCATGTTACAGATCTTCTACAAGGCGGAACGTGAAATCTCCCCATTGCCTCCGAGATACACATTAAGTCAAATCAGGAAGTCCTATGCCTTAGAACTTGTACGAATGTCACAGGAACAAAGGAAACCTGATGAAATGCTTCCCTGAGACCTCATCCTGGCCTACACCCTCTATGTCTGAAATTCCTACTCTGAGGCCCCTGCAGCCTTGGCAGTGGGGTGTGGGGCACAGCGAGGGCAGAATCACACCAGGAAGACTAAGAACCCTGGGAGAGATCAAGACCCAGCTCATTTCCAGATGGGAAAACAGAGGCCTGAGCAATGAAAATGACTCAGCCAAGGTCCCACAAAAAAACAGGGCTACACAAAGAACTAGAAAGAGGCTTGTGGGCAGTGGCTCCTTTCACAGAGGCAATGCCTGAAGTTACACAGTCAGCAGGAGAATGAGACAGCATCTCCAGATCAACACCCACTGAGAGCCCACACGGATGCGGAAGCTGAGCACCCTGGGTTCCAGACCTGCTTCTCCCACTAACGCCCACCCCTCTGATTCACTTCCCGGCCTCTGCATCTGCTCCCCTTCTGCCCGCCCACTACATGGGGGCTCCCTAGGCTGGTTCCTCTCCTTTCACTCTATGCAGACTCCTGAGTGCTCACACTCACTCCCATGATTTCAGCAACCACCTCCACATCCAAGACTCAAGAATTCCTACCCAGCTTCCCTCTACTTCCACAAGGTCAAACTTACCATATTATTATTATTATTATTATTATTTTGAGACGGAGTCTTGCTCTGTGGCCAGGCTAGAGTGCAGTGGCCCAATCTCGGCTCACTGCAACCTCTGCCTCCTGGGTTCAAGCGATTCTTCCACCTCAGTCTCCCGAGTAGCTGGGACCACAGGCGCGTGCCACCACGCCCGGCTAATTTTTTTTGTATTTTTAGTAGAGACGGGGTTTCACCGTGTTGGCCAGGATAGTCTCAATCTCTTGACCTCGTGATCCGCCCGCCTTGGCCTCCCAAAGTGCTGGGATTACAGGCGTGAGCCACCGCACCCGGTCACCATATTATTTTTTACCCTTCTCCATCCCCCCAATTTACTCCAAATCTGTTCTCAATCTCTGTTAAAGGTACACTTCTAACTACCCCAGGTTCCTCAACACCAACCTCTGATAAACCAACAACATCCTGTTCCTAGTGTCTGATTCCTTCCATCCTCACCAGCACTGATCTGGAGAGAAGGCCTTTATTGTAATTCACGTACTTTAACAGCCTCCAGTAGATCGTCTGCCTTTTTTCAGAATTATTTTCCTAGAAAACAAGTCTGATAGATTAAAAAGCTAAGCATAAAAATAGCTATAAAAGAATATGAGAAGTTATTTTACAAATCTTGGAAAGTGGGCCTTAAATATGACATTCAAACCACAAACTAAAGGAAAACAGACTTAACTGCATTCATATTATGAAAAAGAAAAATGACCACACACAAAAGACAAGTGACATTCTGGGAAAAAAACACCTGCAATATACGGCAAGCACCGGACTAACATCTAGAGCAGGGTCAGTAAACTATGGCTCGCAGGCCACATCATGCCAGCTGCCTGTTTTTGTAAATAAAGTTATTTATTTATTTATTATTATTATTTTTAGAAAGAGTTTTCACTTTGTTGCCCAGGCTGCAGTGCAGTGGCACAATCTTGGCTCACTGCAACCTCTGCCTACCAGGTTCAAGCAATTCTCATGTCTCAGTCTCCCGAGTAGCTGGGATTATAGTCATGTACCACCAGGTCCAGCTAATTTTTGTATTTGTAGTAGAGATAGGGTTTCACCATGTTGGCCAGGCTGGTCTCGAACTCCTGACCTCAGGTCATCCGCCCACCTCACCCTCCCTAAATGCTGGGATTACAGGCATGAGCCACCACGCCCTGCTCATAAATAAAGTTTTACTGGAACACAGCCATACACATTCATTAATGTGTTGTCTACAGCTGCCTTTGTGATGAGACGGCAAAGTTGCACAGTTGTCACAGAGACCATATGGCCCACAGAGACTAAATTATATTTACTATTTGGCCTTTTACCAAAAAAGTTTGCAGACCCTTGACCTAAAGCACTTATAGAAAGCTCCTACAAATCAAGTGGGGGGAAAACTAACCTCACAGAAAAATGGGCAAGTGATACGAACAGGCAATCCACAAAAGAAACAAAAATACTCAGTAAATACTATAAAAAGAGGCTCAACCTCACCAGTAATTAGGAAAATTATTAGAGAATTAAATCAGCCTTTTTTGCAAGGCAATTTTGTGGTATCTGAAAAAAATGTAATGCACTTCATGTCAACCCAGCCATTCTATTTATAGGTATCTGCCCCCAGAGAAATACTTGCATTCGTGCTTGCACGCACACATACCCGAAAGCATTTATAAGGCTGTCTGCGGAAACATTCACTGTATATGACATCAAAACCTGTAAGTAACATTGATGTCCATCAATAAGGGAATAGGTTAAATTATAGCACACTCCTAAAGGCCCAATATGCAAAACGGTTCTGGCATATTTATACGTAACACCATGAAAAGAACACCAAGGCATACTGTTAAGCAAAAAGAAGAAATACGTCACAGCGCAAATACATGCACACAGTTCAGGACGAAAAGGTTTAACTGTATATTTGAGTCCGTATGTCACTGAGAAATGCACAGGAAAACTGGAAGATAAATGACACTCTGTGAACAGGGGCCTGGGACAAGTAATAAAGGACGGTCACCTATCACTTATCCCAGATCACTCTGAATTCCTGTGAGGAGAAGGCAAAGAACTCCTCTGCTCCAAGCTACCATTCTCAAGGCACCCTCCGCAACATAACCATCCCTGACATTATTGTCCTCATCGTGTGTTTATGGCCACAGAAGCAGGGGAAATGACATTCGCTTCAGAATCCTGGCTCCATCCCTGAACTAGGCAAGTCGCTTTCCTTCTCTGGGTTTCAGTCTTCTCATCAGTAAGAGGAAGTGGTTATGTTAGCTGATCTCCACGTCCCTTCCAGATCTGATGCCCTAATACAGTCCCTGCAAGAGGTTTCTGTGCCTCTCTAGAGGAAAAACAAACAAACAAAACCCACAGCTGAGGAAATAAAGCTCAAACCAGAAAGCTCAGAGAAATGTCTGCTCCTGGGAAGATGACATCTCAAGAGCAAAAGCCGGCCAAGGCCTCTCACCACCTCCCTGGGCCCAGTATCCTCTCCACTTAAACAGGGGTGGCCTCAATGGTGGCTGATGTATCTTCCAGCTTTGACCATCTAAAATAAGCTCAAGGCTGGGAGGGGCAGGAAGCAGGGGCTTGGGGGGAGACTGATGGGAACCGATTGGTTGAGGTTTTCTAATGGAGCCATAAGGATGAGAGTGAAAGGCTGGGGGAGGGCCGGATGCAGAGAGCAGCAGAGAAGGCTGTTGGCAACAGCCCTGAGTCTCCCTCCTCTCTTTTCAAGAGCAGTTTCTTCCTGAAAGATCCCAGGAGGTAGAAGGCTGGGCTAATCTCTCCCAGCACAAATAACCCCACTCATTATTTCAGAAACTACCATTCCAGTTGTGCCCTGAAGGTCTCAGGCCTGTTTCAAAACCCACAATTCAACTTTGAATACAGTGAGAGTACAGTATTTTAAGTTTGCCTCCCCCAGTAAATCCAATTAATAATCAACAGATTAAAAAAATACTTAGCAGATTGTACTTGAACATGCAGATTCCATTCTAGTTTATCTTAGCTTAAGAATCCACAAATAGCCCCTATGAGGTGTAAAGTTACCAATTTTTACAGTTGCTTAGCATAACCAGGAAATTTACAAACCTCTGTCAGAACAACCCTTGATCAGAAATTTCTAAAAGTGGCAGGATATTTTGGTTTGTTAAACTGTAAGGGAAAAATAATAAAATATCATTTCCTGCTTTTCATAAATGCTCAGTGAAGGAGGTAAGCCAGCGACCAGGATTCCCAATTTACAGATAAGGAAATTAAAATATAGAGGTAAAGGGATTCGTTCAAGGTCACACGGGTGAAAGTGACAGCCGAACACTTGAAGCAAAGTCTCCCAACTCCTCCTCATCACATAAACGATTTCCCCCAAAAAAGCATCCAAATGAGATGAGTCAAGTTCTCCTTTACACTCCAGAACACCGAGGTAACTGAGTAACTGAGTTCTACCCGACCCTAGTAGACCTTCCCTAAAGCCGCTGGTATCTTAACCATCTATGACTTTGCAGCCTTGAGTGTTTCCTTAAGCTTTTGGGTTTAGATGAAAAGAATCTTTTTCCAGGCGGTTGGAAACCTGACCTCAGAGAAAGGCCCCACGCCCCAGGCCATAACCCCTGCCCCACCACCCTACTCCAGTCGGCCATGTAAACAAGTCAAACCCTGGGTGCACTGAAGTGGCATTAAAAACAACCAGGCCCGTTCACTTCAAAGCAACGTTTTCAGTCTAAGGGGTTCTTCTGCAACAGGACTGGCTACAACTAGGTCACACTGGACTGGAATGTGAAGGGAGCTCCCCTGCCCTCACTAAAAGGCTGAAAGCTCTGAAGAGGATGGAGAAGAGGGCTGTGGGGAGGGCACCCAGGCACATCCCAAGGAGGCGTACGCAAGGCTCAGAATCCTGGAACTCCAATTCAAAGAGCAATCACTGCAGGGGTTCCAGAGGGACATGGGGATTGCAGTCAAGCCTCTTGGGGCCTTTCGACAATACAAATTCCCCATCTCCCAAATCACTCCAGAGCGGCGGGGAGGGAGTTGTGGTGCAGAATCTGTGTTTTATGGCTATGACTCTAATGCAGGTTTGGGAGCTACAACTAGTTCAAAGCCCTGTTTGACAGAGAAGGCTGGAAGACAGAAACCAACATTCCCGAGGGCCCACAGGTCTCCTCACCCCTCGGCCAGTGACCAGGGAACTGGTCTCAGCTCTCCCTTCAACTACAGCCTCCTAGCCTAAGTTCAAGACCAAGACCCTCCTCGCCAGACTCGGACATCCTTCGCCTCTATCCAGTCCTTGACGGTGATGATGATTCCAAATCGGGGCAGGCTGGGTCCCACTAGACGGAAGCCCAAAGTCTCCCCCAAAAATCCGACCCCTGGGGCCACTCTGGCTGGACAAGTCCAAGTCCCGTCCCAAGCAAGACTGAGGGGGGGGGTCCCGTCAAACGGCATCCAATCCGCAAGCGCTTTGTTCCTACTAAGCGAAACCAGGCACTTTTGAGTCACCCAAAAAGCATCAATCACACACAGCCGGGCAATGGGAACGGGAAAGGATGTTATTTTTCGGCATACTCGAGGATTTTTCCTTTGTCTAGGCTCTGTCAATGCACTTCCCGTCCCCATTCCCATGCCCCCGGACTCGCGCATTTCCCTGCTCCATTTTTATTTTCCCCGCAGTCCTCGGCGGCGCCCCCGCCCCCGGCCCGCCCGGGCCTGGGCCGCGCCTGCTCGCTGCTCCCGGGACAGAGATGTCGGGCCGGCCGCGGCCGCTCACCTGCGTCAGGTCCTCGTCATTGAGCAGATGGGACTCGCGGGGCTTGAAGCAGTTCTGACACTTGCTCTTGTTGAAGATGTTGGCCTGGAATTTCCTGCACGGGTTTTCCTTGGCCGCCGACATGGTCGGCGCGGCGGCGGCGGCGGCGGCGGCGCAGGCCCGGCCGGCCTGGCGCTCCCGGCGGGCTCGGGGCTCAGCGCGGCCGCCGCCGCATCCCTCGCCGGCCCCGCCGCAAGTCCGGCCCGGCCTCCTACCCGGCCGGCGGCTCGCTGCACGCGCCGAGGCTCCTGCGCCGCCCGGGCCTCACAGCGCGCGCGACGCCCCGCGCCCGCCCGCACCGCCGCCGCCCGGCCGCCGCGGGCCCATGGACGCGGCCTCGGGCCCGCTGCCTCCCGCTGCGGCCCGCCTCTCAGGCGCCGGTCGCCGCCGGCTCGGCTAGTCCGCGCCGCCGCCGCTGCCCTCGGCGCCCCGCGGCCGCTGCAAATGGGAGCGGAGCGCCTCACGCACTCCGGGCGGGGCGGGCGGGCGGGCGCGGGGAGGTGCCGGGGCGTACGGGGCGGGGCCGTGCCCGACGCGATTGGCAGCTCCGTCGACCAATGGCGGTGGCGCGCTCGCGCTAACAAAGGAGCCCCTGGGCCAATGGAAGTTGGGGGCGGGACAGAGAGCCGCCGAGCCCAAGGTAAGTTGTGCAGTCCGGGAAGGTGGGGGCGTCGGCTTGGGACGTTCAGGTTTGGTGGACTGGCGCCGAGGCCCGCCGGGCTGACAGCTGCAGGGCTCGGGTGGGGGCCGCGGGGGAAGGCGGGGCCGACCTCTGGCTGGCTCTCGGCAAGCCCTTCGCTCCCAGGCTCGCCTTCCCGCGCCCACGCTGCCCATCCGACGGAGGCGTCTTCCCCAAGCCCAGCTCGGAGAGGATTAGTTTAGCACCTACTGTGTACCAGGCCCTCTCGTAGGAGTCATTTTAGCGTCGGGAAGGGCTGGATACGGCTCCAAGGACTCGCTCATTAAAGTTTCTCCACCTCTCCATTCTCATCCCCATTTTACACAGGAGGAGACTGAGGAGCAGAGAAGTAATAGCGGGTAGTGTTTCAAGGGATGACTAAGAGAAGATGTCAGCGGACTTGAAGAACTGTCAGCTCTATTATGGGAGATTAGCCAAGGGTGACTCTCTGCCAGGTACTGAGCTAGGCATTCTTTCCCCCGTGATGTGCTTGAGGAAATGAAGGGTCAGACACCTGGAGTAATTTGTGCAGGATCACTCTGCTAGGAAGGGGCTGAGCTGTCACTCCTGTCCTCCACTGTCCAGCTTCCTGGCCAAAAGACAACTGGAAAAGGCTGTCAAAGGCTCAGGCAGAAGGTTGCAGGAGCCCAGAGAGGGGAGGGATGCGCTCTTTAGAAAACGTAGGTTGGCTTCAAGGAGGAGGGGACGTTTAAGTGGACAGTGAGAGAAGGTTGAGTGTGGCTGGAGGTGGAGACAGGGGAAGAAGGCGCAAGAGGGATTGGAGGAGGGCTCGGTCACCCAGGCCTTGTATTCCAAGCCCTGGTGTGCACATGTCATCCCACTGGCAGCTGGGAGTCATGGTGAGTCTTTAAACTGGGAGGTGAGCAAACCCAGCCTTCACGGAGGAGGTGACATTGGAGCATGTGGTAGTGGCAGCCACAGCAGCTGTTGCTCAGGGAATGGGGAGGTTTTGGGAGGAGAAGTAGCAAATGCTTCCAGAGCTGTGTACTTTTCCACTGATCGTCTGGTAAATATCCCAGGGAGGTGGATTTCAACTCAGTGTAAGAAAATGCTTTTCCTCCAAAGGGAGCTGTGGGAAGGCAGATCAAAGTTCCTCAGCAGCCTAAGGGGGAAAGCCCAGCTCCACAGCAGGAGCTCTGTGGCCTCGGGCAACTCCCTTAACCTGCCTGATTGCCTCAGTGACCTCATCTACAAAATTGGCATTAATTAATGTGAATATTAAGTGATACAATGCTTGTAAAATAGCATAATGTGAATTGGTGAATCTAGGCAAAAGGTGTTTAATGTACTATTCTTGCAACTTTTCTGTTGCTTTAAGTTTTTGCAAAATAAAAAGGGGAAGGAGGACTGACAATTCTGGCCTGCATTGAATACTCAGAAACTGATATGAAAGGTGGCCTCTGGGGAGGGGTGCTGGGTGGTTGAGAGGTGACCTACTTTTAATTTTCATTGCAACCCCTTTTGTTTCTGCTGAATTGAGTATTGTGTGCATGTACAATTTAAGATAATTTTTTTGATGTCCTACCCATGCCTCAAGGCCACCTCCCTTAAAATGCTGGCAGGTCGGTAGACCCGTGCAGCACCTGCATTGGACTGGAGGGGTCCGCAGTGGGGGTGCAAAGAAGAGTTTCAGAGATTCAGAGGCTGCCCACCCGGCAGGAGCCCACACTCAAGCAAGGGGAGACAAACAGAAACAGGAGACAGACAAGTTCACTCCGGGGTGTTGTGGGGGCCCACACAAGGGCACCCAGCCCAGTAGGCAGCTTCACGGAAGGCTTCTGGAGGAGGCAATGCCTAGGCTGTATCTGGAGCTGAGTAAGACCCAGCCAGAGAAGGTGGAGGGAAAGACTCGTCAAACGGGGTCACCAATTACAGAGTCTCAGGCCTTGAAACCCAAGGGTGTGTTCATGAACAGAAGCAGCTTTCTATCACTGGGTAATGCAGAGAGGTGGGAGTGACCAGCACTGAGAGGCACTGGTAGGAGGAGTATGGATAGTGCAAGCCCAGCCTCTTCAGGGAGACAGGTGTGGTTGTTGTTATTAATACTATTTCATCTCCATTTTACAGAAGACGCAAACGAGGCTCAGGACATATCAGGAACTTCCCTGTGGTCACGATTATAGACCCAACAGGTGAAGATTTGAGCCTCCCAGGCCAGCACCGGAGCTGCCTGGGCCAGGGGCAGTCATCAATTTTGAATTTTTTTCCGGCTGAGCACTTAGGTAGGGGCTGCTGATCTGGAGAATGAATCAGAGGCGAGGACTGAGAAAGCTCTCAGAGGAAAGAGGGTAGTAGCCTAAGGATAGGGTCGGTGGGAAGCAAGGGATTGAATTTGGAAAATGCTTAGGCGATAGAATGAGTTAATAGTGCTCCTCTCCAAAATCCTCAGGGTAAGGTGGGGTCTTGGTTGCTACTCCATCTCCCATGTCTAGTGCAGTGTCTGGCATAGAGCCAGGGCTCAAAATCACCCCATGGGTGAATGGATGAAAAGCCATCGTTCCGCCTTGTATTGTAATATCTCCTCCACCAGATTATGAAATCCATACCGACAGGGTCTTTTAACCTTGCTTTCCCTTTCCAGGGGCCTAGAACAGCACTTTGCATGAAGTTCCACACTAAGTGTAAACATATAAACATTCATTGGGCTGGACTCTTTTTCCCTGCATTGTGTGTAGTGTTTATCTCAATGTATAGTGTTTATTTCAAATAAACAAATGAACAAACAAGCAAGCAAGCAAGAAAAGGCGTCCCAGGTGAGCCTCTAATGCAGATAAGTCTTGCTTTGTGGCTCTGACTGCCATCCTGGGAAGTTTTCCCTGCATCCTGTTAGGGAGCAGAATTTACACACACATATCCAGAGGTAACCACTGTTTTGATCTCCATCACCATAGATGAGTGGAATTTGCTGCAAGGGTGCCTGGCTCTTCTCATTCAACAGTATGTCTGTGAAATTCATCAATCCACACCGCTACTGTATGTATCAGTACTTCATTCTTTTTCATTGTGGCCTGGTAGTGCCTTGCCTGGAAATGCTACAATTTATCTGTCCATGTTCCCATGGATAGACATTCGGGATGTTTTCAGTTCGGGGGACATTATGAATAAAGCTATGAATATCTTCGTGCTTGTCTTTGGTGCACATAAGCACTTATTTCTTTTTCTTTTTTTGAGATGGAGTCTCACTGTAGCCCAGGTTGGAGTGCAGTGGTGCAATCTCAGCTCACCGCGACCGCCGACTCCCTGGTTCAAGTGATTCTCCTGACTCAGCCTCCTGAGTAGGGACTACAAGCATGTGCCACCATGCCCAGCTAATTTTTGTATATATATAAATTTTTTTTTTTTTTTAGTAGAGACAGGGTTTCACCATGTTGGCCAGGATGGTCTCGGTCTCCCGACCTCGTGATTCACCCTCCTTGGCCTCCCAAAGTGCTGGAATTACAGGCATGAGCCACCGCACCTGGTCATAGGCACTTATTTGTATTGGGAATACTCAAGAGTGGGGATGGCTAGGTTTTGGTAAGTGAATGTTTACCCTGATGGGAAACTGCTGAGCAGTTCTCCACACCTGAGAGCTGGGCTGTCATCTCATCCTTTTGCTGCTAATCATTGATAATAGGATTCATCTGGAGGAATATGTGACTGCTACAGGTTTCCGTGGCCTCCCATGGAATTATCTATCTGTTGGCGTGCATGAATCTATTTTGTCATTGTTGTTGAGACAGGGTCTTGCTCAGTCACCCAGGAGTGCAGTGGTACGATCTCGGTTCACTGTAGCTTTGACCTCCCAGGCCCTCCCAAGTAGCTGGGACTACAGGAGCGTGCCACCTTGCCTGCTAATTTTTCTGTAGAGAAAGGGTCTCCCTATGTTGCCCAGGCTGGTCTCGAACTCCCGGGCTCAAGAGATCTTCCTGCCTCAGCCTCCCAAAGTGCTAAAATTACAGGTATGAGTCATTGTGCCCAGCCGAAGAATCTGTTTTTAAAATATTTCTGTTAGGCAAGTTTTGGAAATAGTGGGTGGAGCTGTGGTTCTCAAATCCTGGGGGATTTAAAAAATTCCTACTCTGGAGGCTGGGCGAGGTGGCTTATGCCTCTAATCCCAGCACTTTGGGAGGCCGAGGTGGGTGGATCACTTGAGGCCAGGAGTTCAAGACCAGCTTGGCCAACATGACAAAAACCGTCTCTACTAAAAATACAAAAATTATCTGGGCATCATGATGCAGGCCTCTAATCCCAGCTACTCAGGGGGCTTGAATCTGGGAGGCAGAGGTTGCAGTGAGTTGAGATTATGCCACTGTACTACAGCCTGGGTGACAGAGGTAGACCCCGTCTCAAATTAGAAAAGAAAAAAAAAAGATTCCTATTCTGGTCCACTCCCAGATACTCTGATTTAATTGGTATCTGTAAAGGCTCCTCAGGGGATACTCATAGCCACATAGGAGTTTGAACCGCTGGATAAAGGAGGGTGGAAAGGTGAAGGCTCTGGTGTGGTGGTGTCTCAGTCAGCTATTGCTGCAGAAAACACCCCTACCCTATCAAGCAGAGTGGCTTGAGCACCATTTTCTTGTTTCTCTGGTTCTGAGAGTTGTCTGGGCTCTGCCCAGCAGTCCTGTTGGTCTTGCTTGCTGTAAGTGCAGCTGCACGGTAGCTGAGTGAGGTCATTGGAGGCTGGACTGAGACAGGGCTGGCTGGGCCCTCGTCTTCTTGCAGCGTCAGAGCCTATCTTTCCTCGTGGCCTCCCCTTCTGCTCTGCGGGCAGCTCCTCAAGGTTTCCCAGAGCGAGGAAGCAGAAGTGCCCATCCTCCTAAAGGCCAGGCCTGGCACTTGACCGCATGCTATTAGTCAGCACATGGCACAGAATGTCCCGGACTCAAGGTAGGGGGCACACAGGGGTGTTTGCCCCAGGAGATGTGCTTTACTGGGGCCATTGTTGAGACTAGCTAAAGTAAATAGTAACCATGTCATAGGGGTATTGTGAGGACTAAAGAAATTTATATACGTGACATGCTTAGAACCATCCCTGAAACACTGCATGAGCTCGGGAACTGTCGGCGTGTATTAGTACTCCTATTACCCCTATGCAGGGATTGGCAGATTTTTTTCTGTAAAGGGCCAGTTAGTAAATATTTTAAGCTTTTCGGGCCATATGGTCACTGTCGAAACTATTCAGCTTTGCTGTTGTCACATACAAGTATCCATAGACAATACATAATGAAGGGGCATAGCTGTGTTCCAATCAAACTTGATTTACAGTAGAAAGTGGTGGGCGGGACTAGGCTATTTCTTGGGTTCCCTCTTTTTCTGTTGCTTGGGCCTCTCTCTCCTAGACAGTCTCTCTGAAAGTTGGTCTCCCTGTCCCAGCCAGCACCTGTCAGCACTCAAGAATTCATGACTGTTGAGCACTGACAGTGTGCCAGGCTGTTTGCTGTGTGCTGGGCATCGTTATGTCTCATCTCACTAAGTCCAGCTGTCATCATTTTAAATTAGCTCTGGCAGCGTTGGTGGTACCTGATGGGCATCCTTAGTGCCCACCCCTGGTCCTCCATCAGTTCCCCCCAAAGCCACTCGAAATAAACATATACTTTGCAAATGTAGCTTGAGGAAAATCTCCTAGCCCCTTTCCAATTGCCACTCTAGAATTAGTATTATCCCCAGCTTACAGATGAGGAAACTGAGACACAGAGAGGACAAATGTGCAAGGTCATACAACAGTAAATGGTAAGGCTGGGATGCAGATATGGGCAGCATCTTTGTGAGCACTGCTCTACACAGCCTCCAACCCAAGGAGCTGCATGCGGCCCTGACAGCGTCGGGGCTAGGCCCCACCCTTCCCTGGAAGCCAGACCACAAGATCTCTGAGGCCCTTTCCAGCTGTGACTCTATGAGGCTTTTCTACAGCGAGTACCAAATGAAAATAGTCTCCAGATGTGTACTAGGAGAGAATGTAGTGTACTGGACACAGAAAGTCCACCAGAAGGTGGCCGGGTGCGGTGGCTCACAACTGTAATTCCAACACTTTGGGAGGCTGTGGCGGGTGAATCACCTGAGGTGAGGAGTTCGAGACCAGCCTGACCAACATGATGAAACCCTATCTCCACTAAAAATACAAAAAAGTTAGCTGGGCGTGGTGGTGGGTGCCTGTAATCCCAGCTACGTGGGAGGCTGGAGCAGGAGAATCGCTTGAACCCAGGAGGCAGAGGTTGTAGTAAGCCAAGATCATGCCATTGCCCTCCAGCGTGGGCAACAAGAGCGAGACTCTCTCTCAAAAAAAAGAAAAAAAAAAAAAAGGAAAGTCCACCAGAAGGGCAAGTTGGACATTTTATTTAAATGTTAATTCTGTGACCCCTTTGATATAGTGATTCCACTTCTAAAAAGATAGGTTGGAAAATTGCTTATACAGGTACACAGAGGTATTACGTACAAGGATGTTCATTGTATTATTGTTCTTAATAGCAGAAAATTGGAGACACTCCAGTTGTCTACTATTAGAGGATCAGATGAATAAATTATGGTTCTTTGATATAGGGAAGTACCATGGAGCTATTAAAGTCAGAGATAGTGTTAACAAGGCCAACCATCTCAAAATATGGTGAAGTGAAAAAGCTGGTGGAGAAATAGTGTCCATTGTTGTAGCTCATTCTTGTTTTAAGAGCATGTGTGCTGGCAATATTCACAGTTAGTGTTTGCCTGGAGAAAGTCAGGGGCACATACACCTAATTCATTGCAGTTAACCCTGGGAGGTGAAAGAAAAGGGACTCACACCTAAGCTAGAGATTTGTATCATGTTTTAAGTTTTTAATGTAAGCTTTTGTTTTCTTACTAATGTAGAGAAAATCATACAATGAAGGTGGATGTATCTATCACCTAGCTTCCATATCAACTCAGGTAAGTCTTGTTTCAACCATACTCCCTCATCCACTGTGTGTGTGTCTGTAAAAGATAAGAACTATTTTCAAAGAGTAGCCACAATACTATTATCACACCCCAAAAAATAATAATTCTTTTATATCATTAAATGTCCAGTAAGTGATTTCCAGTTATCTCCTAAAAACATAAATTATTTTTGTAATAAGAAAAAAAAAAAGGCTGAAAAAGAAAAAACTGTCAATCCAGACAGCAGATGAGTACAAATTTCCTGGAGCTTTGTTTAGTGATACTTATCAAGAGCCTTAACAACGTGCTTATCTTTTACCCTAGTAATCCCCACCTGTGAATTTATTCTAAGAAAAAAAAATAAAGAGGTATACAAACATTGTTCATTAGAGTATGCAGTGTGTGTTACAAAGAAGTTGTTTGAAAACTATTTGTGGAGGCCAGGTGTGGTGGCTTTCACCTGAAATACTAGTGCTTTGGGAAGCCAAGGCAGGAGGATTGCTTGAGGCCAGGACTTCCAGACCAGCCTGGGCAACATAGCAATACCCCATCTCTACAAAAACATTTTAAAAAATCAGCCAGGCATGTTGACTCATGCCTATAGTTCCAACTGCTTGGGAGGCCGAGACAGGAGGGTTGCTTGAGCCCAGGATTTCAAGGCTATTGTGAGCTATGATCACACCACTACAATTCCAGCCTGGGTGACAGAGCAAGACCCTGTCTCAAAAGAAAAAAAAACAACACACAATTTTGGTGAATTTGAAGTTGAGCTACAGCACTGTGGTTTGCAGCTTTGTTTGTAAAAGGAAAAACTGAAAGTCATGGAAGTGTGTGACATTAGGGGACCTGCTAAATAAATGAGGGCAGATCCATAAAATGGAACATTGCTCTGTCATTTAAAATCATATTCTAATAATACACATAGATAACCACACCTTCCAAGAGGCGGAGCTTCATCCTCATCCTTTCCTAGCGTAGAGTGGACTTTATGATTTTCATCCAAAGAATGGCATATGGAAAGAAGAAAAACAGTCTTTTTGCAGTGAAGAAACTTGGCAGACGCTCCCTCAACATTGCTGGTGGTAAGTCCTGTGGCTGTTGGGTACCCCCTGACACGATGACAGCGGCACCTCACCTCTGTAGTCTTTTACCCAAAAACTAGTAACCTCATTCTCATCGTGAGAAAAACATCAGACAAACCCAAATGAGGGGCATTCTACAAAATACCTGAGCAGCAGTCTTTGAAAGTGTCAAGATCATGGAAAACAAGAAAAGACTCAGAACTGTTAGGGACCGGAAGAGCCTCAGGACATGATGCAGACTGGATGCCACGTGCGATGCCAGATGAGATGTTGGAACAGAAAAAGGGCATTACTGGGAAACTGATGAAATCCCAGTAAAGTCTGTCATCTAGCTAATAATGTGTTGCTAATGTTAACTTTTTAGTTTTGACAAATGTGGCACGGTTATGTAAGATATTCACATTAGGGGAAGGTGGGGGAAGAGTACAGGAACTTTGTGCAACTTTGCTATAAATCTAAAATCATGAAACAAAAATTATTCAAAAAAGCAGGATGTAGATATTTATTAGCCTAGAAATGTATTCACAACATATTAAGGGGAAAGTACGTATGGTCTCATATAGTTTTTGCTGAATGAGGCCATTTTTGTAAAAGCACTGATAACAAGGTGTGTGTCTACATGAATGTGTATATATACACATGTAGGCTGGGCACAGTGGCTCATGCTTGTAATCCCAGCACTTTGAGAGGCCGAACTAGGTGGATCACCTGAGGTCAGGAGTTCAAGACCAGCCTGGCCAACATGGTGAAACCCCGTCTCTACTGAAAATCCGAAAGAATTAGCCAGGCGTGTTGATGCACACTGGTAATCCCAACTACTTGAGAGGCTGAGGCAGGAGAATCACTTGAACCTGGGAAGCAGAGGTTGCAGTGAGCTGCGATTGCACCACGGCACTCCAGCCTGGGTGACAGAATGAGACTCCATCTCAAAACAAACAAAAAATATATATATGTCTGTATATATACACACATACACACATGCAAGGACATAGGACTGTATACATATGTGTGTGTGCATATAAACCATTCATGAACAATGTTGGTGTACTTCTTTAATTTTTTTTCTTAGAATAAATTCAGGGGTTGGGATTGCTAAGGCAAAAGATAAACACGTTGTTAAGGTTCTTGATAAGTATCACTAAGCAAAGTGCCAGGAAAGTTATACTAACCCACTCTCTGGATTGACATTTTTTTTCTTTTTCAAGACATGCAGGGAAGCATGTAGTTCCAGGGTCACACACTCAGATGCCTCTGGGGCCAGGCAGGTGATGGCAGTGGCCTCAGTGAGCTGGGGTGCTCATGCTCCTACCACCAGCAGCGGCCCCATGGCCTCGGTTAGCAGCTGTCTGTCCTGGAGGATTTGTGCCTAGTCCTAACCAATCTCTTAATTTTCCAAAATAAACCAGAAATCAAGGTTGTTACATAAATTTTCAGGGCCCAGTGAGTTGTGGGCAGGTGGCCTTCAGGGTCACACAGCCAAGAAGAGGCCTGGGACTCAAGAGGCGGGCAACACAGGCCGCAGGCTGGGCTGTCCCTGCCCTGGCCCCACCATCCGCACCAAGCCTGGAGGACGGCCAGCTGGCCGGGGCAGGGAGAGGCGGCAGCTCTTCCGGCCTGCGTGCCTGCGTGCGGCCAGGCTGGGGAGTGGAGGTTTGCTCAGAGTCCACAGGGCTGGGGGCTGACACTTCTGGTTCACCAGATCACTTCAGAGGCTGTGACTCGTGTGTGTGTGTGTGTGTGTGTGTGTGTGTGTGTGTGTGTGTGTCAGAGTCAAGGATATATCATCTCCTTATGTGTCTGTGCATGTCCGGGGGGTCTGGCTATCTCTGAGGGTGTCTCTAGGAATGACCGTGTTGTATGTCTACATGCATGTTGGCCTGTTTATCTGGGGGTCTGTGCCTGCGTCTCTGAGTTGTGAATACGTGTGTGAATTGCACAGATGCATCCATCTTTGTGTGTCTGTTATATGATGTGTGAGATGATGGTACATACTTATGTGAGTTTGTGGGCAACTGTGCTCTCAGGCTGGCCCCAGTGCATGTATCTCGGCTTCTATGTGATTGTCTATGAGTGTCATTGTGTGTGTGTGTCTATTCTGTCTGAGCTGCGTATGTTTGCATGTCTGTTGTATGTATGGGGGTCCATGTGTCCATATCTATGTGTGTGTCTGGGCTAAGCAAGTTGCCTCATGCCTGCAATCCCAGCACTTTGGGAGGCTGAGGCTGGCAGATCACCTGAGGTCGGGAGTTCAAGATTAGCCTGACCAACATGGAGAAACACCGTCTCTACTAAAAATACAAAATTAGTCAAGCGTGGTGGTGCATGCCTGTAATCCCAGCTACTCAGGAGGCTGAGGCAGGAGAATTGCTTGAACCCAGGAGGCGGAGGTTGTGGTGAGCCAAGATCGTGCCATTGCACTCCAGCCTGGGCAACAAGAGCAAGACTCCATCTCAAAAAATAAAAAAAAATTAGCTGGGCATGGTGGCACACACGTGTAGTCCTAGCTACTTAAGAGGCTGAGGCGGGAGGATCACTGAGCCCATGAGATTGAGGCTGCAGTGAGTTAGGATGGTGTGACTGCGCTCCAGGCTGAGCGACAGAGTGAGAACTTGTCTCTAAAAATAAAAGTAATAAAAATAATAAATAGAGTAAGATAAGCGCGTGTCTGTGCCCATGCCTCTGCGTGAGAGTGTGTCAGCGTGCATAGCTGTGTGTTGTGTCTGGCCGAGTAGGCACATGTGCATGTGTGTGCGTGTGAGTGTTGGATGCTGGGGCAGTCGGGGTTCGAGAGTCACTCACAGTCAGCACCTGCTCCTCACTTCCTCATGCCTGTTCCCTACAGTTCCCCACAAGAAGCATGCAGAGCCCAAGCCCCCACCCCCGCCACCTCTGAACCTCAAGCACAGGCCTGAGAAGGGTGCGGGTGGCCGGCTGCAGGGCCCGGGCTTGGAGGATCCTGGAGCCGAATCCCGGTGCACATGCTATAGCCACCAGCCTGCCCTGGCCTGGCTCCTGGGAAACGCTTGCCCTTGGCCAGCTGGAGAGCTGTTGATTTGGGACACAGCCCCAGTGACCACCACTTTATCCCACTCCCAAATACTTCCTAAGGCCATTTGTTGCTAGGAGACAGGCACAGGCAGCCTGCTTTGATGGCTCTCTAGACACAGGCTCCCAGGACAGGAAGCCTGTCTGGCCCCCTTCCTATGAGGTGGCCGGGGAGGGTAGGAGTGGGCATCGAGGATGAAATGTAGATCGGGCAGCTTGGGCAGAGTAAGCAGCATGAAGCCTCAGAGCTTTAGGACCAGAGGTGCCCTGGTGCCCCTTGGTCAGGACGTTGAGCCCAGAGGGGACAAGATCCTGACTTGAGGTCACACAGCAGCAATCCCTGGCAGAACTAGCATTCCTTTTGGAGAAATTCACAGTTCATGGCCCCAGGAGTCATTCATTCACTCAGGCATTCATTCACTCAGCAATTGCGTATTGAGCACCTACTATATGCCAGGCCCATTTCTAAGCCCTGACATTCAGCAGTGGACAAGACAGACGTGATCCTCACCTCACGGAGCTGATGCTCTGGTCAGAGACAGAAAGCAAGTGAAGAAGTAAGATCACATCACTTTGTGCTAAAGGCTAGCAAATAAAATTACACCATGTGGAACACTGGAGTTGTTCTGTCCAAATGGTGGCCGCAAGCCCCACGTGGCCATATGAGTTTCAAGTAATTGGAGTAATTGAAAATTGAAAGTCCACTTCCTCTGTTGCAGCGGCCACATTTCAGGGGTTCATTAGTCACATGGGTCTGGTGACTTCTGACAGAGGCTGGTGACAGCGGACAAAGAGCACTTCCGTCACAGAAGGAGCTGCCGGACAGCGCTAGTGTGGGGAGTGGACAGAGGGCTGGGGGCTGCATGGCCGAGGACAGCAACATCTGGGCTGTCCTGCTGAGAAGGGGCAGCCACATGGTAACGCACCAGGAGGAGGGGACAGCAGGTGCCATGACGACCAGGTGGGGATGCGCTTGGTGTGGTCAAGGGACAGAAAGACAGAGGCAATGAGGGGAAAGGAGAGTGAGGTGGGATTGGGAAGGTCAACGGAGGCCTCTGAGGCCTGGGTAAGGAGTTTCTGCTTTATGTAGAGGTGTCAGGAAGCTGTGGGGGGAGGGGTTAAGCAGGGGAGTGGCATGGTTTTAAAAATACATGGAGAATGGATTTGTGGGGGCAAGAGTGGAAGGAGGGAGCCCTAGGGAGGAGGCGATTGTGTCACAGAGAGGAAGGTGACTGAGACCTGGGTGACACCAGGGAGGGGGTGGTGGGCAACAGCCATAGCCCAAGCCTTGGAGCTCTGGATCCAGCTGTGCCTGAATCTATGGCTTGCTTGATCCTTCCCCCTTCCTAGTTACTGGGCAGTTACTGGGCACTGTCTCGAACACCCCTCATTACTACCACCTCATATACCCCCTCCCTCACAAAACCCCCAAATGTCCCGCTTTCTGTCCCTGTGTGGAGCACTCAGGCAGGGCCTGGACTTCCCTTGCTGCCCTGGGTCCAGTTTCTTTTGCAGGGATTTGCCCCTTTCACCACATCCCAGAGCTGATAAAATAGCTCCATCTTGGGGTCCTGGGAAGATACCTTAGGCCACCTGGTGTTTCATTTTCTCCACCAGGATGCTGTCCCGGAGCTGTGAGCAGGAGGCAGGAGGAACCAGCTCTCTCTGGGTCTGGGGGGCAAGGGTGACTAAAAGAGAAGGCTCAGCTTGGCTGGGCACAGTGGCTCATGCCTGTAATCCCAGCACTTTGGGAGGCTGAGGCAGGCAGACCACGAGGTCAGGAGTTCGAGACCAGCCTGGCCAACATGGTGAAACCCTGTCTCTACTAAAAATACAAAAAATTAGCCAGGTGTATAAAAATACAAAATTACAGGTGGTGCAGGCCTGTAACCCCTACTAAGGAGGCTGGGGCAGAAGAATCACTTGAACCCAGGAGGTAGAGGTTGCAGTGAGCCAAGATTGTGCCATTGCACTCCAGCCTGGGTGAGAGAACAAAACTCCATCTTGAGGAAAAAAAAGAGAGAAGGCTCAGCTTCAGTTGCAAAGTCCCCAGGAGGGACTTTGGTCTGTTCTTAGGAAGAACTTCCCCTCTGTAAAAGGCTGATGTCATCCCCGTACATTCGCAGTGGAGGGGATCCCCTAGGGCCCTAAAAATGAGGTGGAAAACTTGCTCCCTAGAGCGGGTGCCCAGAGGCCAGCTGTGCTCCTCAAACACTGGGTGCTCATTCCCTTGCTCTGCACTCTCCTCCTGAGCAGTGATGCGGATTGCCTGGTGAGCACGGCTCCCTCCTCGGAAGCACCTTGTCTGTCTCCTGTACTAGAACGCCAGCTCCACAAGAGCAGGGTAGATTGTTGATCTTGCTTCTCTCTGTCCCCTTCTGTCTGGCACTGTGCCTGGCATGGTGGAAGTTCCCAGGAGGTTTTTGGAATGAGCGGATGTGTGGGGTAAGTGTGGGCAGGTGGTTGCCATGCATACAGTGCCTGCCAGGCCCCAGAGGCCTCAGACTCACCCTCTCACTGCACCCTCCCAATGGTCCCTGGAGGAAGGTGGGATCAGGACTTTGAGGCTTGGAGACGTGAGGTCACTCACCAGAGGTTGCACAGGCAGTATGTGGTGGGCCTGGTCTGGAGAGGCCTGGAGGGGACTCGGGAGGGTGCCTTTCCCTATGACAGCTCTTCATCCATCCACAGGCCCTGCTTCCCTTGCCAAGTCCCACCTGGGGCTTCCCCAGCCACCTTGAGTCCTGAGGTACAGTGGCCACTGCAGGGCCCTGTCCTGCGGTGCACAGCAGTGGGCTTTGCAGCCCAGATTCACACAGCAAACAAATGAGGCATGGCTGAAAACCATGTGTATGGTGGCCTCGGCCGGGCCGCAATGGGTGGACCCAGCCCTGGGCAGGCATGTGGCTCCACCCGTCACTGGGCAGGCAGCCCTGCCTCCTGAGTGCACCTGCCACGCCCGGGGCTTACGTCAGCTGAAGGGACTGGGGCAGCCTCTCTGAAGAATGCAGCTCATTGTCAGCGATGGGGCAGGATTCCTTCCCGAGGGCCACACCCAGAGGCAAGTCTGTCCAGGCAGACAAGGGCAGCTGAGTGAGGCGCCTGAGGAAGGCTGACTCCCTCTGCCCTGTGATGGTCCAGCAGCTCCAGGAAAAAGGACCAGAGTGCCCATCACCACCTGACCTTGCAACCACACACACGTGTGACTTTTATAATGAGAGAGAAAAAAACAAGTTATAAAATCAACTTCTGTATGACTTGCCCAATGCCAGGATTATTCTTAGCATGGACTCTTTTTTTCTTTAATTTAAAAAAATGTTTGAGATAAAATCTAGTTCTGTTGCCCAAGCTGGAAGGCAGTAGTGTGATCATAGCTCACAGTATCTTGGAACACCCAGACAGGAGATCCTTCTGCCTTGGCCTCCTAAAGTTCTGGGATTACAGATCTGAGCCACCATACCCGGTTTAAGCACCATATCTTAATCCTGACAACAACTGTCTGGGGATAAGTATTATCCTTATTCACATTTTGCAGATGGGGAAACTGAGGTCTGGGTAACTGGCCCACGTTCACACAAGCAGGAAGCAGGGAGCCAGGATTCACAGCCAGTGTGGCCCAGCGTCCTCCTGGCTCCTGAGTGGCACTGCACACAACTTTCAGAATAGGGCACACAGCTCTCACTCTGGAACCATGGGGTAGGGCTGAGAAAACTGCGCATGGCAGTTGAGTTCCACCTACCCTTCCGCAGGACCTGGTCCAGAACTTGCTCAGGATCTTTGTTAACCAAATGACACAGCATACCATGGCGGTGAAAAGGCCAGGCCCTGGTTGAATTTCGGTAACAGGCAAAGGCGGGTGAGGTGGCTCACGCTGGTAATCCCAGCACTTTGGGAGGCTGAGGTGGGAGGATCCCTTGAGCCCAGGAGATCAGCCTGGGCAACATGGAAAAACCCTGTCTCTACAAAAAATACAAAGATTAGCTGGATGTGATTGTGCACCCCTTGTAGTCCTAGCTAGTTGGGAGGCTGAGGTGGGAGGATCACTTGAGCCTGGGACGTTGAGGCTGCAGTGAGCAGTGATTACACCACTGCCCTCCAGCCTTGGCTATAGAGTGAGGCCCCATCTCAAAATATAAATACATACATACATATATAGATAAATAAATGTTATTGTGTATATTTAAGACATAAAGGCTATCTTATATATAAAGACAGTAAAAGGAAAACTATAATGAAACAAATAAACAGATCTATCATCTGAGATATTAACAGTGACCCGTAGTTTTTGCTTTTGTGGCAAGAAGAGCTAAAATCTCCTCAACATGAATCCCACACACTGTGCAAATTTCTTAGCTATGGGTCCCATGCTGTACATTAGATCTCTAGGCTTGTTTTGTTCTTTGTGTATATTTGACTTTTTTTCTTCGATTCCACATATAATTTTTTTTTTGAGACAGAGTCTCCCTCTGTGGTCCAGGTTTAGTGCAGTGGTGTGATCTTGGCTCACTGCAACCTCCGCCTCCCCGGTTCAGGTGATTCTCATGTCTCAGCTTCCGTGTAGCTGGGACTACAGGCCTGTGCTACCACACCTGGCTAAGTTTTGTATTTTTAGTAGAGAAGGGTTTTCACCATGTTGGCCAGGCTGGTCTGGAACTCCTGACTTCAAGAGATCCTCTTGCCTCGGCCTCCCAAAGTGCTGGGATTACAGGTGTGAGCCACCGTACCTGGCCTAGTTTTTTTTAATGAATAAGAAATGCAGGCTCTGGAAGCTGGCCTAAATCTCTGCTGCTTTTGGCTGGGTGATCTGGGTTGCTCTGCTCCCGTTTCGTCATATGTATGTTTGGGGGTGATCCTACTACTGTAACAACAATGGATTATCCAGAGCAGAAATGGGGTGCCAAGCACCCAGTGTCGTGCCTGGCACATAGGAAGTGTGCATGAATTAGTAGCAATGATGGATAATGAGATTTATACCATGAGAGGCATGAGGCATTTACCTACAAATATTAGCCAAGCACTGCGTGTGCCGGACCCTGGGCTCTGGTGATAAAGCAGGAAACAGAACAGACCCAGGCCCTTCACTTAGGGAGCTGACATTCTAGTATCTTGGCTGTCAGCAGCAGCTCACTGTGACTTGCCCAC
The DNA here is from genome assembly GCA_963573385.1 of Cacajao melanocephalus. Classification (NCBI taxonomy): domain Eukaryota; kingdom Metazoa; phylum Chordata; class Mammalia; order Primates; family Pitheciidae; genus Cacajao; species Cacajao melanocephalus. The sequence goes on from CAUYLG010037630.1 coordinate 28,005, forward strand.
AGCTGCACAGCTAGAAGTGCTTCAGGGGACCCAAGCTCGGCCCCTCTGCAGGGGAAGCATATGCTTTTGCTGCCTGTGCTTGGGGCATTCCCCAGTTTCTGACAGACAGTCTCTGCCCAGCCCAGGGCTCCTGTGTCTGTCACCTCCAGAGGGGTGGGACAGAAATCCCGGGAGCTCAGAACAATGAGGGCTGTGAGTCAGTGAGTGACACCCACAGCTGGGCTCTGCAGGGAGAGCAGAGAGTCTCCAGGGGAGCCAGTGACACTACCTATTCCAGTGTCACAGGGACAGGGATGTTACTTAGCAGCCTCGGCCCGTGAGCCCCGCAAGGGTGGGGACCCATCTGTGGTATTCTCAGCTCCCTTCCCAGGCCCGAGAGGGGAGCCAGGCCCGAGAAGCTCCACTCACTAACGCAGGTCACTTTGACCTTCCTCCCTCCTCCCTCCTCTACCGGTGCTTCCTGGGATCATATGTCCCCCAAAACAGCTTGTCCCCAACCCTTATGTCAGAGCCTGCTTTGGAGGGTGCCCCTTAACAGAGCCGGCCATAGGCCATGCGGAGTGGAGTTTCAGAGGGGGTGGGGATGCCCCTGGCCGGGGGTGTGGACCTGGCTGCCTTCTGGGACAGCTAGACAGGAGCCCTGCTCTTTCTCAGGAAGGTTCTGCAGAGAGCAAGGGGTCTGGCTGAGGCCTCGGTCATGTCCTGGCTTTTGGAGGTGCTCCTGGCTGCTCTCCAATCCTGAGTCCCTTGGGAGGCCATGGTCACCGAAGGGAGGGGGCTGGCTTTCAGCAGGACCATGTGGTTGGTCCTGACCCAAGGGAGAGGGGCCTGGCCTCAGAAGGCCTACCCTCTCAGAGGGCCGGGGAGATGCTGCCAGCCTAGATCCCAATGTCACGGACGCTCTCAGTCCATCCTTCTTGCCACGGATCCCCCAAACGGCATCAATAGCTACAGCAACAGGAGCAATAATGATCTCTCTTTATGTGGAGATGGGCTCTTTACAGAGGTTATCAAGTTAAACTGAGGTCAGTAGCGCAGGCCCTTATCCAGCATGACCCGTGTCCTTATAAAAATTGTGCGGGGGAATCCCCGCAAGAGCCGAGGCAAGGGTCTGAAGCCTCAGCATATTCTCATATAAACCTAAAATTAGAAACGAATTAGAGATACAGTTAGTTATTCCTATATATATATAATTATAATCACATAGCTATTCATACGTAATCATAAATATATGCATTTATATAATCATATAATCTTTAATCTTATAATAAGTCTCAGGTCAAGAAGTATGGGACTGAAGTGGCATTGGAAAAGAGGTGATCCTAAGGCAAGATTCTCTAAGTCCTCTGTCACGCCCGCACAAGGGCTGCTGCAGGACGCCTTGGATGTGCGACTGTGTCAGCACTGTGAAAGCGCCTCTGTTTAGCCAGTTAGGGAAAGAGACATCCAAGATGGCCAAGATGTCTCCTTCCTTGGGGGAGTGAGGAGAAAACTCCGCTCTCCCAAGCTCTTGTGGTAGGCCTGGCTATCAGGGAGACCCACAGACACCTGAGGACTTGATGGTCTCTATGTGGTGCTGTGCTTCAGTGGTCATGTTCCATGGCTACTTTCAAGTTCCGCTTCTGCACCTGGTTCCTGTTTTTCTTAGAAGATAAGAATTGGTAATAGTAACATAAATCTTAGTGACCTTGTTATTTCTTGACAAGTATGAAAAAAGTGCTGACGCCTTAGGTTTTCTCCTCACCTCAGCTTCTTCAAAGTCTTGGGCTCCTGTCTCCAAGACATGTGATTTACTTGACCCTATCACTGACCACCATTACCTACCCTGCCCCGTGTCTTGTGCTCAATAGAAGTCAGAGTGTCCAGGTGCTCGGGGCCACTGCCAGACTCCGCACTTTGGCTGGCCGTGGACCCCTGGGCCCAAACTCTGTTTTCTCTTTCTCGGTGTCTTGTGTCTTTATTTCCACAGTTTCTCGTCTCCACACCTGCAGAGAGGGACTCACGGGACCCTGTAGGGCTGGACCCTACAAAAAAAGGGGAAATTGGGGCCGGGCACAGTGGCTCACGCCTATAATTCCAGCACTTTGGGAGCCCAAGGCAGGCGGATCACAAGGTCAAGAGTTCGAGACCAGCCTGGCCAGCATGGCAAAACCCCGTCTACTAAAAATACAAAAATTAGCTGAGCGTGGTAGCGGTTGCCTGTAGTCCTAGCTACTTGGGCGGCAGAGGTGTGTGTGAGAATCGGTTGTGGTGGTGGTTGCTTTTTGCCGAGTTTGCAACACTTCTCTCTAGCCTGGGCAACTGTTATAGACTGTCTAAAAAAAAAAAAAAAAAAAAAAGAGATACAAGTCGCATACCAGAACATTCATCCATTTAAAGCATTCAATTCAGTGATTTTTTTTCTAGTAACAGAATTGTGCCACCATCACCATGACCTAGGTTTAAAAGATTTTTCTTCATCCCAAAAGGAAGCCCTGAACCCACTAAGTGGTAACTCCCCATTCCCCGCTCCAGGTCCCGGTAGACACTCGCCTGCTTTCTGTCTCCATGGATTTGCCTGAGCTGGACATTTCAATCCATGTGATCAGACAATCTGTGGCCTTTTGTGTCTGATTCCTTCACTCAGCATCACGTCTTCGAGGCTCATGCACACCGTGGCGGGTCCATACATCATTCCTTTCTATGGCTGAATAACAGTCCATTGTATTGATGAGCTGTTCATCAATTGCTGTGTCATACAATTTTGTTTTAAAAAGAGGATCTGAAGCATGACAAATGTTCACATTTGTTAAATCCAAGTGGTGAGAACATGGATATTTGGTATGTTTCTTTATATTTTTCTGGATGTTTTAAAGGTTTTATAATTTTTATGTCAATAAATATAATGTAAAAATATGTATTGAAGGAGACAGAGGAGTCTCCAGGCATGGAAGGGAGGGGCGTTGCTGACATACTAAAGAAAAAGAAGGATCTGGCGTTAAGAAAACAGTAAAGGATTCCTGAACCTTCTTTCCCGTGACTACCTATTCCAGTGTCACAGGGACAGGGATGTTACTTAGCAGCCTCAGCCCGTGAGCCCCGCAAGGGTGGGGACCCATCTGTGGTATTCTCAGTTCCCTTCCCAGCAGGTCCTGGCCTGGGGCAATGCTCAGGGAAGGTGTAGGATATTTCCTGAGAGTGGGAAGGGGCCACCAGGCTGCTGGGTTGGACCTGGCTCCCCAGATACCGCAGCCTCCCCATCTCCCCACCAGCAGGCTCAGCCCCAGCCCCACTTCAGTAACCGCCATGTGCATTGATGGGAAACTCACTGCCTTAGGAGGTGGTCATCCCACGGCTGACCACCCGGGAGGGGCGCCCATGGCCCCTCCTACTTGAGAGACAGTCCAATGGGCATACCCAAGGTGAAAGGCTCAGAGGACGGATATCTCTGGGGACATGGTGTGGCCTTAACTGTCACTACTGACCGTGTCACCACTGACCCCATGCCCAGTACTGGCCCTTGGCTTTCCATTGTGTTTCATTCTCCCAACAGCTGCAAGAGAAGGACTCTAAGGACCCCATGGAAAGATGGGCTCCGAGGGGCACAGTGCTGGCCAGAGGACCCATGGCCAGGACCTGAGCTCATTCTGCACCCCATGCCCTCCTTATTCACTCACTACACCCAGCAGCAGACCCAAGGCCCTGAGACCTGAAACTCGTCTCTTCCCAGGGACTCCCAAGCTCGCCTAGTCATCAAGCCCCCACTGCCCTAGCCCGGGGGAGGGCGGCCTGCACGGAAGCTCTGGGACTACCGGATGAACTAGAACTGTCAGCCCCTTGTTTATAGAAGCTTCTGGGGGGGCCTTGTGGCCAGGCGTTGAAACGAAGATTTCATCCTGCTTGCGTTTCACAGGAGGGAAAATATACATTTTTCACCCAAGATGATGCCTTATCTGACGAGCACTGTGCTGTGATGGGATTGCAGGCACTGTGGCTGAAAGGCCCCTCAAGGCCTAGAGGAGGGGCTGTTTCGGATTCCCCTGTGAGCTGGAGGTAGTGACAGGAGAGCCTGCTTCCTTATCCCAGTGTCACGACCAGGCCGGGCCAGCCCTGCACCCTCTTCACCAAGGCCCTGCCTAGCTCTGCTCCCAGGCAGGCTGAGCTGGTAAACAAGTCAAAGGGTCCATGGGACAGCTGGGAGCCCCTCCTTCGGGGGAAGGGACAATCGTGCTTCTCAGGACCCAGCTTCAGAGGAGCCCAGAGGGGTGGGAGGGAGGAGACGCGTTTCCCTCCTACCACACTGGCATTCTTTCCTCGAAACCTTGCAAAATATGACTGTGCGGCTCCCTGCTATGGCCCAGCACTTGTGGCATCATTGAAATGCCAGGAAGGGCTGGCACCGGCTCGCCCACGGTCCCAGCAGGCACTGTCCCCGCTGCCCTGGGCTATGAGGAGCTGAGCGGGTGGGCCCCTCCCACGTTGTCTGAGGCCCAGGAATGCTGTCATCTGGCCACCCACAGCCTTATCAGTGTGGCCTTTCTCGGGATCGCTGGGACAAAGGGTGTGGGCGTCCTCAGGACTCCGGGGGATTCTGGGAATGTGTCTCTGCCTCTCCAAATTGCTAGCTCCTGGAGCAGAACAGGACCCTCACCCACCTCCTTACTGAAGGAGAAACTGAGGCCCAGAGGGAGGTAGGGACTTGTCTGAGGTCACGCCTGCTTTGCCAGTGAGAATCGGACCTTACTTGGAGCCTCTTATCATTTCTGGGCCACAGGCTCCTTTGACAATGTGAAGAAAATTCTAGGCCATGACTCCAATGCCCAAGGGCTGGGGCTGTGGTGTTGAGGGCTGGCATGGCCTCCTGAGTGTGGGCTTTGTCTGGAGCCCATGTCCCCCACCTCTGGCTCACTGTGGCGCTGCAGGGCACCAGATCGTCCAGTATTTCAGAGGAACCAAAGAGCCACCTTTCTGTGTGAAAACTCATGTTCAAATGTAGGCAATGCATTAAAAATGTAGAACTGTCATTATGTCAGCCCAATTAAACATCTGTCAGCCAGATGCGGGCTGAGGACCACCAGGATGGGACCCTTGCTCTCGACCCTCTTCCTAGGAAAAAGTTCACAGGAAAAAGTCCTAGGAAGCTGGTCACCCAGGGTAGAGGCCTGTCACCTGGAGCTGGTGGCCATGTGGTTTCCTCGAGAGGCACTGGTCGGAGTTGACAGAGTTCTGGGCAAGGAGTCGCAGGCTGGGCATCAGGCTGGCTTGTCCAGGCTTGCCAGGAGGAACTCCAAGGAACATCTCCTTCCAGTTGAGGAGCCTGGAGCGCAGAGTGGGTGAACAAGCTGGCCAGGCCCCCCCCCGCACCACCAAAGGAGCCGGGGAGGTGGGAGGAGGTGAGGTCAGAGCAGCAGTGGCTCATCACTCTGGGCTGTGGCTTGAGGAAGCAGAAGAGGGTGGGATCCAATTTTGTTCCTGCACTTGGCCCTTAATTCATTGAAGCTCAGTGGTTAGTTCACGTCGGGGGTCAGAGTGACTCCAGGGTGCAAGATGACTAAATACCCACAGGGCCCAGGCTGGGGACACAGGCTCCCCAGGGAGTCAGACACAGCTGATTCTCACTCCTGGACAGGGAGCTGAGCACAACACACAAGTAACAAGCCCTGGGGACCCTGGAGGGGGGGCTGGACCGCCTGGCCTTTCGCCTGCCGCCCAGTTCTGCATGAGAGGTGGTAATCACCTCCTCAGTTCAGCTTCCTTCTCCCATCCCACCGGAAGTTTCTAACCTGGCAGATGGCGGGGGGCAGCATGAGGTGGTGAGAAGAGAGCAGTCTGGGGACCAGGTGCACCTGTCCAGGCACAATTCCGGGGCATGGGACCTTGGGCCTTTCCCTTCCCCTCTCTGAACCTCAGTTTCCTGAAGTGTAAAGTGGGAGTGGGCAGCGGACAGTGGGGCATGAGGTCACCAATGGAAAGCCACGCCAGGGCCGCTTCTCGCCCTCTCCCCTTCCCAGGTCCCTTTTAGTGAAAATGGTCACAGCCCAGCTGTTGCTCTCCCTTCCTCTGGTCCAGATCGCAAGTCCTGACTGCCGGGGTCTGCTTAAAACACAAATCGAGTCTGGTCACCCTCCACCTCACCCTCTCCCCTTGGCTCCTCCAGGTACCCAGAGCCACACTTGGTGGCCCCATGGCTTCCTGGCCCTGAGGCCTGGCCCTGCCTCTCTCCTGCCTCCTCTCTCCCCACTGCCAGCCTCTGGCCTCCACCTCCGCTCAGCGGGGCCTTAAAATGCTCATTCTTTCCCGCCTCGGGACCTTTGCACTCACCATTCCCCAACCCAAGCTAGCCCCCACAAGCCACCTTCCCCACTCTCCAACACCTTCCTCTGTTCTTGGCCCACAGAGCTGCCCACAGAGCTGTCCCCGTTCCCCCAGCACCTCAGTGCCTTGAGTTCCTATCTCCCTGTGTGTCCACTTGGCCCTCGTCTGCCCCCTGCCCCACCAGGACGGAAGCTCCGTCAGATCAGGCAGCAGACCTGCCCCCACCACCCTTCCTATGTCCTCAGCCCCAGGCCTGGAGTCTGGCACTGGAATGTCCGGCAATCATGAACAAATTCTGGAATCTATATTGGTTCTTAGATGTGCCAAAGACTCTGTTCTGGGCTGTGGCCCTGGGCAGGCCTGGTGTGAGCGCCGTCTGAGGAGGGGCCCTGGAGGGGGAGAGCTGCCCGATGGCCCTCGATTGACTTGGACATGGGCCCTGCGGCTCTGGACCCGGCTAGACAGGTCCAGCAAAATTGCTGTGGACAGGACTCAGCCTCTGCTCAGAACAGCCTGTCCCTCACCAGCAGCAGTTACCTGGTGCGAGGCCTGGGGGCCCCTGGCCCAGGAGGACTGGCTGAGCCTCTCCCTGGCCTGGGGATTGTTCCTCAGACTTCCTGGCCTTCTCTACAAGAAACACATGCCAGGGCCCACCTCACCATCCCTCCAACACCACCCACCAGGAGTCTACAATGCGCAGGGGTTCTGCCTGGGGTTGGGGGTTCAGCGGTGAGCAGGAAGGATGGATCCTAGCCTTTTGCAGGAGTCACAGTTCAGGAACATCAGGTGACATCAAGTGGCTGGGGCCTGGGGGTGGGGATACTTGTGTGTCTCTAGGAAGAGCCCTGTCTAGGGTGGGCTCCCCGGTTTGAGAGGAGGATCCGAGCACAGGGGGCTTATGTGGAGGGTTCCAGAAAACACCAGTTGCTGAGTCAGGAAGTGAAGCAGGCAAGAGAAGGAGCTGACACAGGATGTGCCAGGGAGTGCTCTGGGCACCTGAAGCTCCATCCCTGGGGGAGGATCCCTTCCTGGAGTGGGGGTGAGAGGGAGCACTGTGGGCACATGGGGCTCCCTCCATGGCAGAGCAGAACATACCTCAGAGGCTCCCCAGCCCGGCCAGCCGGCTGGGATGTTGACCCCAGCTGTCTCTGGGTATCGGCTACCGGCAGGTCTGAACTGAGGGTGATGGAGTTGGTTCTGTGGTTCCTCGTGGGGTTAAATGTGTCACAGAGAAAGCCCCAGGCAGCCAGAAGCTGGGCCCATATCCCTGTGGCTGGGCCTGCGGTGTGGGTGCTGGGACAGCTTCTGCCACAGTCTTTAAGGCCCTTTTCACGGCCGTGGAAGGAGCGCTCGCTCCAACGTCAGTCACGTCTCTCCCCCAGCACCAGAGCCTGCCCACTAGGAACACCAGGGCCACCGCGGTATTCCAGGGACACTCAGAATAAAAGCCTGCCAGGCCAACGAGCAGGATCCTGCCTGTGTCCACCCCATCCTGCTGACTGCCTAGGCTCACTCTCTCGGTCCCAGCCGGTCTGAGGCCACACTTCCTTGGAGCTCTGTGGCTCCTTCCAGCTGCACGGCCTTCCCTAGGCCACTTCCCCTGCTTAGAATGCTTTTTGCTTGTTTCAATTTCTGCCACGTCTTGGCTTATGTGGTCTTGGTTGGAGGATGGTCTCTCTGACAGACACCCCTGCACGTGGGACCCTCTCTCTGTGGCCTCCATGCTCAAAATGCTCCTTCTCTCCTGCCTCAGGGTCTTTGCCTTTGCCATGCCTCCACCCAAGCTAGTCTTTTCAGGTCACCCGCTCCGAGCCACCTCCCCACTTCCCCAGACGGGCTCCTCTGTCCTTGGCTTGCAGGGCAGTTCTGGTTGCATTTGCATGTGGAGTCGGTGCTCACTATGGCACAGCCCTGCCTGTAAGCTGGGAAATTCAGCCATGGAGGAATGCTTGTCAAAAGAATGAGAGAGCAGTCAACAGTGATTGAGATTGGGCTGTGCGTCCACATGTGTCCCCCAACACAGTGTGTGACCTGGGCCAACTCCCCTCTGCACCGAATCTCCTCTGTCCCCTGTGGTGGTTGGTCCCCAAGATCCCCAAGCGCCCTGCTGGCCTCACATTTGGAGTTCTGGGACACAGTCATCAAGGGAGACCTGCTGCCTACATTCCCAGAGCTAAGAGCCCAAACAAGCTCTTAAATCAATCAGCAACATCACCTTCCAGGTGAAGAAAGCAGGATCCCTGCCCGAGGACAGGGCAGAGGAGGCTGCAAATGCTCTCGAGTGAGCTGGCTAGGAAGGGTCACTGGTTGCCTGGACCTGGAAGTTGAGGGACCCACAGAGAAAGCAGGGAATCTCAGTTGGAAGGTGGGGATGACACCAACTTAGACCCTCCTCTTTGGAACCTCAACCTGGTGAGGGAGAGCGGATACATCAAGACTCCTTGCACCACTGAAATAAACTCTGGCTAAGTCCAGCCAAGGCAAAACAAGCGAGGAGTGTGCTGGGAGGTTATAGGCTAGTTCACAGACCCAAAAGAAGAAGTGAAAACCACATACTGGAAAGGATTGGTTTGGATATGAAATTTAGGTAGCACAACTAATGGGAAGCCATTGGATGAATGAATTCCCTCTGCTTCCATCTGCAAGTCACTCTACTCCAAATTTCCTTAATATGTGAAGAGTTCCTACCAGTCAATAAGACAAATGAAACCAAAATAGAAAAAATGTCCATGAGTATGGACATAAACAGAGAGTTCACAGAACAGGAAATGGCCCTTGAGCTTATAAAAAATGTTTAGCCTTATTTATCATCAGAGAAGTGCAAATGAAAACTATAGTTCAAGACCATTTTTCACCTATTAGATTGGCAATCATCCAAAACTGTGATAACGCTGTGTTAGCGTGGGTGTGGAGACAAGCTCTCTCCTACATTACCAGTGGGAGTATAAACTGGTACAGCCACCATCAACATTTTTTTTTTAATGCACATGCCTTTTGATCTGAAAACTTACTCCTAGAAATTTACAGGGACACTTACAAATGTGCTGATGGCCCTAGTACAAGGATATTTATTGCAGTATATTTTTCTTGTAATAGCAAGATTGGAAGCAATCTATATACCCATCAATAGAGGTCGGTGAGCTCCGTAATAATGTAGCCACTCCGTGAACACCGCAACTATGAAAAGAATGAGGTAGCTTTACATACTGCAGCCTGGAATGAACTTCTAGATAGTGCATGCATATTCGTGAAAAAATGCATGCACTATCTAGTGCATGAAAAAAGCATGGTGCGTGCATATCCATGAAAGCCTCCCTTCTGGTCTCTGAATTCAGAACGCTCACCTTTGTCTTGCGTGGCTACTGTCCACTCTCCACTGATAGCTCACAGAAGTGACCCCTTGCACCTTTCCATATGCCCCTCCCCTGGCCTAAATGGCCTTGGCTTCCAACTGTCCACACCTGTGACTCTGCAGCAAGACTGTCATCAGGCTATCGGAGGCCCTTGGCCCTTTCTGCAGAGAGCTGGAAGTGTCCCCCTGCCGCAGGATGGCCCTTCACTAATGACTGACACGTGTATCCACAGCTCAGGCTGGGAAACGGAGATGTGACCTCCTCTCCACAGTCCCCTCAGGGATCAGGTCGCAGCACCTACCTCTGTAGACTTTGTCTGGGGTCACAGCCTTGCATGGCTTCTCCCCTCTCTGTCTGCCATCCCCGTTCCTTTCCCGCTCTCCACGGGTACCTGTCCATCAGTCACTGCCATACAAATCAGGGTCTGCTTCTGGGGAACGTGCCCAAGATAGCTGCTCCCGTACCCTGCTCCTTGCTTTTTGCAGGTAGGTTGTGCTTGCGTATGCAGGTATATGATGCAATGCAGACACCGTGGTTCTTCCTGTTTCACAGGTGAGGGACCTAGAGCTCCACGGCTCACCTTAGGTCCCAGGAAGGAAGTGGCAAGTGGTTTTGAAACCGGGTAGTCTGGCTCTAAAGCCAAATTCACATCCACTGTTACATTGAAAATAGCCTAGAGAACTAAATCTCCAAGTGCAAGGAAAATCTCCATTGTCAAAGCAGGCCAAGCAGGGAAGATCTTTTATTTTTCCAAAAGATTCTTTTCTGTGGTCTTCCCTTCATAAACACACATCCCACTGTCAGATGCAAATCCTAGGGCTAGAAATGGGGCTTTCAAGGTGGGCAGATCTCCTGGGAACAGCACGTTTGCAGAGATGGGAAGGGAACCTCCCACTGGTTTTGGTTTCTCCATGGCTACAGGCAAAGCCTGCCTGCTCTGCATCCGGGGATCTTGGTCAGGGGTGAGAATCAGTGGGTGCATTGCCGGTACACTTGCACTGTGTCCCAAAGAGCCTCTATGCATTTCAACTCCGATTCTCCTTCACCACCCAAGTGCAGCCCACAACCGCAGGACCCCGCCCCTGGCCCTGAATCTCCCTGTCCTGGCGCCAAGCAGGTGAGTCAGCCCAGGAGGAGGAAGGACTCCCGGAAGCCAAGCCCATGCTGGGGTGGTGAGAAACAACTTTCTTATGCAAGGAAGTGCCCAAGAAACCCCTGATGATCAAGCCTGAGCCCCCTGACCTCCCCAGAGTGTGGTGGAGGAAGGACAAATTGGAAAGAGGTGGCAGTGTTAACCTTCTGCGGTTGAATGTCTCACACATGCCAAGTTTTACATAAGCTGGGCGCCATGTGCTTCAAGGCTTGAGGTCTTGGTGGGCCCAGGGCCTTGGAGGGTCCTGGATAACCAAAGGATCCAAGGCTTAGGACCTGGCTCTGCATGGGGAAATTTTGCGAATGTTGGAAGACCACAGCTCCTACCGAGGAAGGAGCCAGAGGCCAGATCTTTTGTACAAATCCCCTGTGCTCCTAGACCATCTGTCCTCACCGGGGCCACGCTGACCAGGCAGGCAGGAGCCTCTGTCCATTCACCGGACCAGCATCCTGGGAGGGCCATGGCCTGAGCGCTCTGCTGCAGGGGACCCTCATGCTGGACGGTCAGCCACTTGGCACCCTTTTCTCTGTGGGGCGAGGATGACATTTGAGAGCCTCCAAAGATGGGCAGGAAAAACAAAAGCCACCACGGAGGAAGCTGAAGGCAGAAGGAGATGCAGAGAAAGTGGGAGAAGCTCAGCTGTGCTTTGTGGGGGACCCTGCAGAGACATCCTGAAGGAGCAAGAGACAGGGTCCCCTGAACTTTGACACTCTGTTTTCCTTGAGGCCGGGCCAGCCCTGTGGCTCCTCAGAGGAATCTGGGTGCCTCCTGTCCCGAGTACCTGACAAGCCCCAGGTGAAAAGACCTGAATTCACCTGCACTGCCACTTGGAAGCTGATGGCCCCGGCACCCTCACAGGGTCCGAACAGCTGTTCTTTCCCGTTTCCCAGATTTCCACACTCGGAGGCTCATATTCCACCCTGCAGCCTACAAGTCAGCCAGGGACCTTTGGCCACATGTTCTGATGATGAGGATCACTAGATTGCGAGCTGCAAAAGGGCAAGGATGGCGTTTTGTTCCCCGCTACCCCTTGCACCTGAGGCCCAGTGAGGATGGCAGCTCAGGATGAAGGAGGGTGAATGTTCATGGAACCCTTTGCAGAAGGCACGGGAAGCCCTTCCTGTGGCTTCTCAGGGTTAGTTCTCAGGACAGCCCCATTTTCCAGATGAGGAGAAGGAGGCTAAGAAAGGAGAATGAACTTGTCCAGGACCGGTGATGAGGCTGGGATTTGACCAAAGCCTGTTGGACTCAACACTTCCTCTGAAAAGATGGGAAAAGTGGGCTGCCTCCTTCTGGCTTCAGGAACTGGACAGAGGAGCAGGGCTGGGCTAGCTGCGTCACCTCCCGAGCCCTGCTGCACCCAAGAGTTCCCAGGGTCCTTCCTCTTCCTCCGTTTGGCTCTTTTCCTCTCCGGACCCTCCCACCTTCAAGGACTGGACTCCTTGCAGGGAGCGCAGAGCAGAAAACAGAGGAGGCCCATCTGAGGAGAGTGTGCTGGAACGAATGACACACACAGAGAGCCCAAAACCTGAGCCTCACCTGGAGATCGGCTCCCTGCAAGCTGAGCCTCTGTGTACCCGGAAGTGACATGGGCATTCAGGGAAGGGACTGAGGGAGGGAGAAAGGAGCCATTCCTCTTCCAGGGGTGGCTGCCCTGGGTTCCTGAAGTAGGCTCCATGTTTACATCTGCAAAGGCCAGTCCCAAATGTGCCAGAGTGTGACGACCTCCTTTAGACCCAGGGCCATTCTCAGAGCAGCAGGAGGCAGCCTGTCCACCCCTACCACAGGCGGGTCGCCGGGGAGACACCTCTTAGAGCTCCTGAATTCCTGAGCAGCAAATAGAAATGTGAAAAACAGGCTGGGTGCGGTGGCCCACGCCTGTAATCTCAAAACTTTGGGAGGCTGAGGCAGGTGGATCATTTGAGGTCAGGAGTTTGAGACCAACCTGGCCAACACAGTGAGACCCTGTCTCTACTAAAAATACAAATAAATAAATAAGCCAGGCGTGGTGGTGCACACCTGTAGTCCCAGCTACCTGGGAGGCTGAGGCAGGAAAATCATTTGCATCTGGGAGATGGAGGTTGCAGTGAGCCAAGATCGTGCCACTGCACTCCAGCCTGGGAGACAGAGCAAGACTCCATCTCAATTAAAAAAAAAATTACGAAAAATGAGAGAGAAAATAAATGTGGTAAGATGATAACAATGGGTGAATGTAGGTGAAGGGTTTGTGGCAGGGTGTTTTTTATTCTTGCAAATTTTGTGTAGGTTTGAAATTATCTCAGAACAGCAAATATAAAAATGATCCCTGCAGACACTCGAGTGATTTTAGCTGTTCATGGGGCTCAGGCAGGGAGCCGGTCTCTCACCCTCCCTCTGACCCAATCCCTGAAAGCAGTGGATGGACAACCATGCCACCCTCTTTCCCCAAATATGCCTAGTGATGTATCCTGCCCTTTGTGTAGCATTAGATCATGGGCATTTTCCTGTGCTGTAAATATCTCTCAACATGTGGTTCCTTGTGGCTTCCTAGTGTTCTCCCTATGATTTCCTCGGCTGCCCCGCCCTGGTGGAATTCGGTGATTCGTCGGCCTTTTCACCATTGTAAGAGATGCTTTGATGAACAGCTTTGTAGGTTCATCTGTGCTGCACCTCTGACCAGTCTCTTCTGGAAGAGTCTAAGGAAGGAGACAGGGAAGTGCCATGGACCCCTGGCTTTTGAAGGCATTCGATGGGTCCTGCCACGCCGCCTTCCAGCAATCCAGAAAGGGGGTCCCAGTGGACAACCCACCAGCGTGGGGCCCCGCTCCATGGCACCACAGCAAGGCCAGCGCCCCTATACAGCAAAATTAAACCATTTGCTGATTCAAGCTACCCTAGACAGATCTTTCTGTTCTCTTTGATGACTGATGTGTCTATTTTTGTTTCCTTCTGCGCACTAACACTGTGCATTTTCCCAGGACTGTCACAGTGGTTTTCTTCCCAATGTGTGGTGGTTGTGAGGATTCAAACGAGTCGATGCCTGCAAAGTGCTGGCCCAGCGCAAGAAAAGCACCTGGTGCTTGCCGGCTGTGTGCTGTGCCACCAGCCGGGTCACAGGCTGGGTCTGTTGCTGGCAGTGCCGCTGTAGCCAAGCTGCTCACCTCGCTGAGCCTCAGTTTCCTTCTCTGTGAAAGGGGAGCACTTTCCTTACAGGGCTGTGGGGGAGTGAAGGCAGGTAAGGCACCTAGGAGGGTGCCCTCCCGTGCCCGGCACTTGGCAAATGCTGCTGGGATTTGCACAGGAAGGAAGTTGACCCTTTGTCCTATTTATTGCCCATAGTTTCCTTCCGGAATCCGAAAGTGGAGTGTGGTGTGGCTGGCAGAGCAGACTGCCCAAGGGAGCCAGGAAGAGGGGAGGAGGGGACGGGTCGGGGAGGCCTCCTCCATGGCTGCTGGAATGCTGACCTGGAAAAGACCTCCAGAGGGGGGCACGTCCAACACTCAGCTGGCCCTGCTGCTGCCACTAGGCCTGGCACACATCGGGTACTCCCTGAGCCACGTCGAGGAAGGAATATCTAACACTTGAAAACATTCTAGAGCCATAAAGATAGGCCTGGTTGGCCCCAGACCAAACCTCAAATTGGTCCCAAGGAAGATCGCACAACTTCCTTTGAGAAATACCTCCCAGCGTCGCCTGGCGTGGGTCAGGAAGTCCTTCTTGAGAGCTAACCTAAATCCTTCCTGCTCACCCTCCTCATGCTCGGGAGAGGAGGCAGAGACTGTGCCCCAAGGAGGTGGGGACAGGTGGGCCTTGCACCTCATAGCCCATGTGAGATCCCGAAAAGGCGGGGCTGGCACTGACTCAGCTTCGACACACAGCGTTTCCATTCCCTTCCCATGACTCAACAGGGGAGGAGCCCTGGGGCCACTCACCTCTGTCTTCTCAACCTGCAACTCCCCCACCCGTTCCTGGATTCCTGGGATGCAGGAATTCCTCTGGTCTGCGTGAAGGAACCCAGAGCAACTTGAGACAGTAGTGGATGTACAAGCCGGCATGAGTCACCCCTCAAAATCAGGACCAGTGAGGGCTCAAAGAGGCCACACCGTCCCTGGCAGCCTGGCCTCTTCTCAATTCTCTGGAAAGTGGCCTGGAGCTTGCATGGCATATGGGCCAGCTTTTGCCTCTGACCTGCACTGTCCCCTGTGTCACCCACCTCCAAGGTGATCCTCCTCCTGGCATTTAGACAGCTCCACCCACTGCTTCACACAAACCTCTGCCATCCTCGTTCAAACATTGACCAGCTGTGTGACTTTTCAGAAGCCCCTCCCATGTTTAAAAACCAAGCTGAGAGGACGCTGCGTCACTGCCGTCACGGTTATCACTGAACCGTCACAGGAAAAAGCACGTCTTGCACTGTGGCTGTATGTGGAACAGGCTTCCCACGCCTGAGTCCCCCAGCCCCCCAGACACGCTGCCAATGAAATGCCATCAGCCTCAAGCATAGTTCTTGGTACCCAGCCGGAGTAAAGCCGCGTGCCTCAGGCCTTCTGAACGACGGTGCCCAGAGCTCTGCCTGGGCTTTGTCCCAGCGGATAACACTGGCCAACCCCTGGCTGAGCTGGAAGAACAGCTCCCTCAGCTGGCAGGGACCTGCTCTGTTGCGATTCGGGCTCTGAGTAAATGCTGATGGGGCAGCCTGCGTGCCAGGCCAGGATGGACAGAGGCAAACTCTGTACCCTCAAGAGCTTAGAAGCTAGGGTTGGATTATCTGGGTCCGTGGTTCGGCTGTCACAGATCAAGCGCAGTGACTTTCGGTGTTCAGTGGTCGTTCTCCACGCTCTGCAGCCGTTTCAACCAACTCTGAGTGCAAAATCCAGCCTCTCGTTATGCAGCAAAGCCTGCCCAGTCAGTGACCCTGCTGGACAGATCCAAGGCTGGCCCTGGCTCCCTGCCACAGCCACCATCCTGATGTTTCTCAGAGCAGGCTGGGGCCTGGCCTTCCTGGCACCAGTGGGTGTTCTGAGAGGCCCCCAGTTTGTCCCATCTGCACCGCTGAGAGGTCGCCGGGTGGCCAGAGGAGTGAAGCTGCGCTCCAGGTGCCTGTCCGTGCCTGGGAGAACAGAGTAGGAGCATCGCGCGGCCACTCTACGCGCTGAAGAACTCCCCTGGACCCTTGGGCCTGCATCTAACTCGTGGCTGCAAAATCAGAAGCTGAGTCCAGGCAACTGCTCAGCCACTCCTGGTCGATCCTCCTTGGACACCCAGTTACCAAAGTCAGCAAAGAATGCAGTAATCACCACCTGATTACCGCGGGGTGAACACAACAGTCACCGACACCTCCTTGACCGGCCAGTCTTCAGGACCAGGGGTGGACAGTCAGGTTTTCTGTGTTTACGAGAACCACACAGACTAAGCACAAGCATGGAACCATAATTCCAGGTGAGGAAACCTCACTGACAGAAGCCCAGCCTGCTTCTGTGAATCCCACGCCTGGGCTGTGGGTGCCAGGAGCCAAGGCAGGGACACGTCGTGAGTGGGAATTCCCACGTTCCTGTTACTACTGTAAAACAGAAGGTAAACAGTCTTGTGAATGTATTTTCCTTAGGAAAACTACTCTAAAAACTTTTATTAGGAAAGATATCTATGTATTTAATATTGAACTTTGGCCTACTTTGTGATAGACTACCAAGTAAACACATTTAGGAAATCCCTCTTTCTCACTTCTGTATTTTCTCAAAAATAATTTTGTTACAGAGTTCAATATACTGTGTACTATTGATCTTCTTTTTTGAGATGGAGTCTCACTCTGTCGCCCAGGCTGGAGTACAGTGGCACGATCTCGGCTCACTGCAACCTCCGCCTCCTGGGTTCAAGCGATTCTCCTGCCTCAGCCTCCTGAGTAGCTGGGACTATAGGCATGTGCCACCATGCCCGGCTAATTTCTTTTTTTTTTTTTGAGACGGAGTCTTGCTCTGTCGCCAGGCTGGAGTGCAGTGGCGCAATCTTGGCTCACTGCAACCTCTGCCTCCTGGGTTGAAGCGATTCTTCCGCCTCAGCCTCCTGAGTAGCTGGGACCACAGGCACATGCCACCATGCCCGGCTATTTTTTGTATTTTTAGTAGAGACGGGTAATTTTTGTATTTTTTAGTAGAAACGGAGTTTCATCAAATTGGACAGGCTGGTCTGGAACTCCTGACCTCATGCTCCGCCCACCTCAGCCTCCCAAAGCGCTGGGATTACAAGTGTGAGCCGCCATGCCTAGCACACTATTGATCTTCTATTGTGAAAGCAAAGAATTTCGTCAAAGCAAAATATTTTAAATTATGAGTTTGAAAATTGTGTATAATTTTGCAGTTGTAATATTAATCGAACTGTCTAATTCTAATCACAAAGTGACGTGCCTTGAATGCCCCTCCAGTTGTGGGTTGGCAGTGTCTGGGCAGAGGGGACCCAGCACCCAAACCCCGAATGATTACGAGACCAATTCTATTAAAAACATTTCAAGGCAAAAATAAAAAAATAAAAAGAAGCAGCTAGGGTCGGAAAGCATGGGAAAGGGTTAGACACCCAAGAGAAACAAGTGCTGATGTCCACCAAAAGAAAGCATCTTACATTCTATAAGCTAAAAACAAACAAATGTTCTACATTACACAGCAAAGGAAAAGACCAGATGACTCTTCCATGCAATAAATTAGACGAATCTTGCAGACAAAGTTGGACAAAAGAATCCAGACACAAAAGAGCCCGCACAGGACGGAGTTCAAAAACAGGCAAAAGTCATCTATTGTGATAGAAGTCAGGGCAGTGATTTCCTGGTGGGGCTGGTGGAGGATGGGGTTTTAGATAGGAAGGAGGTACTAGGGAGTTTTTTGGGGTGCTGGAAATGTTCCATGTCTTCATCTGGGGTGTGACCACAGGGTGGACATGTTTGTTGAAAGGCACTGAGCTGAACACCACCTTTTGTGTACTTTGATGTATATTTTGCCTTTATTTTAAAAAGAAGAGGAGGGAAGAAGAACCCGTGGGGAGCCCAGCTGGGACCCCATGCCGCTGACTCCTTCACGTCTCATGATTGGCAGGGCATTCAGTCCTCCTGGCAGCCTGGGAGACCTAGAAGGATCTATGCCAATAAAACACACCCAGTTTCTGAGTCAGTAGGTCTAGTGGGGCCCTGGAATTAGCATTTCCAATAAGCCTGCAGACCATGCTGAGGCTCCGGCCCAGGAACTGTGCTTTAGAAGAGACGGTAGAACGTGGTACTGGCTACAGCATGTGCCATGAGATCCCTCCAAGCTGGGAAGGACCCAGGCAAGTTCACAGAGGAAGTGCCCTTGAAAGATCAGTAAGGTCTGAAAATGCCCAAATAAGCAGGAACTGCTGGTTCCAGGGAGGGAAGCCAGTGTGAGCCAAAGCAGGGAGGCTGGGAAGTGAGGCGAACACATTTCAGCCCGCAGGAAGGCAGGGCGGGCGGACGAATGTCAGAGTCCATTTTGTGCTGCTCTAACAGAATGCCTGAGACTGGGTCATTTACAATAATCAGGCATTTATTTGGCTCATGATTCTGGAGGCTGGGAAGCCCAAGCACAGGGTGCCGGCATGAGCTCAGCATCTGGTGATGGCCTTCTTGCTGCCTCATCCCATGGCAGAAATCGGGAGGTGAGACCAAACCGCCTCAAGGCCTTTTATAATCAGCATTCATCCACGCGCGACCTCACGGTGGGCACCTTATAACCCAAACACCACCTATTAGGCCCCAGCTCCCAATACCATTGCATTGGGGATTAAGTGTTGAGCACATGCCTTTTGGGGGACACAGTCAACCCACGGTAAGAGGACATTGAGGCTTCTGCTTAGGAGGTTTTGTTTTGCATGATAAAGCTTGAAAATAGGAGGGAAGCTCTGGAAAAATGACCCTTTCCCATACCCACTGGGGGTTATGTTCCAATGTCAGAAGGTGAGGCACAAACCAGGTGTGGTTACTTACCTGTGACAGCCTGTGATTGGCCTGTGAAGGTAGACAGCCCAGCTCAGTACTAAAAGGCCGGAGCAGACACTGAGTTTACTGTTGAGTGCCAGGGAAAGCCGTCCATGTGCACCGAGCACTTATGTTGGATGACAGACCTGGACAAAGAGCCCTCTGGCCCCTCCCTGTAACAAGCAGGAGCCAGGACAGAAGAACAGAGGCAAAGGGCAACTGGGTCTAATGTGGGGAGCAACGTGGGGCAGGGCCAGGAAAGGGGCCTGCAGCTGTTGGTAGGGACGAGGGTAACGCATTACAATGGAGGTGTAGTGTTGACCGCCTTTCCTGCCGCTCATAGGCCGCCTTCACTGCACTTCCCTAGCTGTTTCTTCAGTGTAATCTTACAGCTATCCTGTCAAGATGCCATGTTAAAAACTAGTGGCTCATGCCTGTAATCCCAGTACTTTGGGAGGCCGAGGCAGATGGATCATGAGGTCAGGAGATCAAGACCATCCTGGCCAACCTGGTGAAACCGCGTCTCTACTAAAAATACAAAAAAATTAGCTGGGCATGGTGGCGCATGCCTGTAGTCCCAGCTACTCAGGAGGCTGAGGCAGGAGAATTGCTTGAACCCGGGAGGCAGAGATTG
>CAUYLG010037631.1:0-57309 GCA_963573385.1 Cacajao melanocephalus
GCCTGGGCAGTAGAACAAGAATCCTGTTCTCTCTCCCTCTTTTTCTTCCTCTTTCTTTCTCTCATACATTCTTTTTTTTCTTTCTTTCACTCTCACTTTCTTTCCTCTCTTTTCCTTTCTTTCAAAAAAAAAAAAAAAAAAGCTGTCATCAAGCTGTCTTTTTACTTAGACTTCACCTGCACAGCTCTCTGTCTTTGGCTTTTCATGGAAGCAAAATAGGGCAGCAGCTCTCAACCTTCCATTCTACGAGGTTTCTTGTTCAGCTGGGAAGCAGACCTTTTCCCAGAAATCAGCAAACGTCAGCATACCTGCTTGACTCAGATTGGGTGGCTGGACAGTGTCTGAACCAATCAGAGAATGCAATGTGGAAACTGGTTCCACAAATTCCTGTTACCACAATGATGCATGAATGATAGGAAGCCAGAAAAACAACCTTCTTCTGTGAAAAGTCCATTATAAGACATAAGAGTTTTCTTTCATTTTTGAAGTATTTGTGTTAAAATCTATGAGGGCAGTTAGAAAGCAGTCACACTATCTACTTATGGTCTGAAGATTCAGCTTAGGATAAGCTGTACTAAAATATTTTGGGACATATTTCAAATCTACAGGGAAAATTAATTAAAAACTCCACTTAACAGGTCAGTTTATGGTGCAGGTATTGGTATATTTTGCAAATAATTCTCAGAATGTAATTATAACCAAAATTAGATTTGAGTAATGCCCTACCTAACCCAAGTTGGAAACTTGAGTAGGAGGCATAGGGGAAATAACTTTTTCTGTTTTATTTTCGTTCTGTTACTATACATGATACTTGATAAGGACATGTTGACCTCTATTTGTTTCTTCTTCTTCTTTTTTTTTTTTCTTGAGCCAGAGTCTTGCTCTGTCACTGGAGTGCAATGGCATGATCTCGGCTCACTGCAACCTCCACCTCCCGGGTTCAAGCGATTTTCCTGCCTCAGCCTCCTGAGTAGCTGGAATTACAGGCACATGCCACCACTCCCAGTTAATTTTTGTATTTTTAGTAGAAATGGGGTTTCACTATGTTGACCAGGCTGGTCTCAAACTCCTGACTTCAGGTGATCCTCCCGCCTCAGGCTGCCAAAGTGCTAGGATTACAGGCGTGAGCCACCACACTATTTGTCTCTTTTCTTAATAAACCTTGCCTTTCTTTTAGACTAATTCACCAGAAAGCAACATAAATATACTATCTTAACTTTTCCCCGAAATGCCTTGGTGAAAGTTTAATATTATCCTCTCAGAATCCACCAAAAGTTAATGCAGGAAATGGCCATTCATAGACCTTTTTAAAAGATTTTATCTTACTTTAAGCTCTGGGATACATGTGCAGAATGTGCAGGTTTGTTACACAGGTATACACATGCCATGGTGGTTTGCTGTCCCTATCAACCCATCATCTAGGTTTTAAGAACTGCATGCATTAGGTATTTGTCCTAATGCTCTCCCCCCCTCACCCCCCACCTGCCAACAAGCCTTGGTGTGTGATGTTCTCCTCCCTCTGTTCATGTGTTCTCATTGCTCAACTCCCACTTATGAGTGAGAACATGCGGTGTTTGGTTTTCTGTTCCTGTATTAGTTTGCTGAGAATGATGGCTTCCAGCTCCATCCATGTCCCTGCAAAGGGCATAATCTCATTTTTTTTTTATGGCTGCATAGTATTCCATGGTGTATATATGTCACATTTTCTTCATCCTCATAGACCTTTTTGCACCAACCTAATATCTTCCATAAAACAATATTTAAAGGTACTGCTTACTGTGTTATCAGTTGCTCCCCTGCTCTCTATGAATCCATGCAAGGAATTCCTCCTGGAACAGAATTCCTGCCAGGCACACAATGTTAGGAATGCTGAGGGGTTTTGTTTGTTGTTTGTATGTTTCTTTTATAATATCTAAAGGGACCTCTAGAACTCATTATGTTTTCTTTTTGGTCTTGTCCACAAGGAAACTATTTATCTATATTGCTAAATTTATGTTAAATCTAAATCATACTTACATATAAAGTTACATTAATGATTCAACATTACATTTCTTTTTTTTGAGACAGAGTCTTACTCTGTTGCCCAGGCTGGAGCGCAGTGGTGTGATCGAAGCTGACTGCAACCTCCACCTCCCTGGTTCAAGCAGTTCTTCTGCCTCAGCTTCCCAAGTAGCTGGGATTATAGGCACATGCCACCATGCCTGGCTAATTTTTTGTACTTTTAGTAGACAGGGTTTCGCCATGTTGGCCAGAATGGTCTCAAACTCCTGACCTCAGCTGATCCACTCACCTCGGCCTGCCAAAGTGTTAGGATTACAGGCATCAGCCAGGGTGCCTGGCCTCAACATTAGATTTCCGTAGTAATCAATTTTCTTCTCTTAAAAGTCTAACTATTGCTTTAATCTTTATATGATCGTATCTGTCTGATGTTTGAAAAATGTATTAGTATTATGATAGTGGCCTCAAATTTTACTTGGAAGTAAAAGTATGAGAATAAATTTTAAATATACATTAATTTCTGAATTTACACATAGTTAAAGTTGAAGAAAAGTTATATACGTAAAGTTTTTGATGCTAAAGCCAAAAGCATTGTGGAAATGGAGAGTACTGTGAAGGTTCACGAATCATAAAGCACAGGTTTAAACTTTTTTCTAAATACTGATGAGGAAACACAACTCCCAATTAAGTAGTGATTAACAGCAAGTGAGATAACCGGAAATGAAATTCCACATGTCTCTTGATATTGATACTCTAAATTTTTCTCCAATGTATCCACTGCTTAATTTATATTGTATCTATACTGCCATCCAAACGAAGAAACAGAAATGACTTTTAACATACATCGAGCTGTTCAGTCATTTATTCATTCTATTTATTCAGTCACTAATTCATTTGTTCAACAGATATTTATTAAGTACTCACGAGGTACGAGACACTAAATTTTCAACCCCATTCTTACAAAACTACCAGCCAAATGAAGGAGACAAGCATGAAATAAATAAACAAAGAAGTCAGCTAACTATGTAGTGATAAGATAATTAGTGCTATGCTGAATTCAAACACAGAGTGTTAGGAGGGAAACAGGGGAGATCTGTTTATATCAAAGCATCAGAGAAAGCAACTCTGAGGAATTGACATTTAGGCTGAATTCTGAAAGAATGGTGAGAATTAGCCAAGACAAGGAGGGTAAGAGAGAAAACGTCCAAGCTGAGGAAAAAGCAGCCGGAAGAGCCAGAGGCAAGAAAGAGGCTGGGACATTTGCGGAACTGAAAGGCCAGTATGGCTGCAGCTTGAGGAGTGAGGGGGAGGTGGCAGAAACACGGTCTAGAAATGAACACCTGTCTAAACTGCCAGATCAGTCAAATAAAGCCAACAGCGGGGCAGGCGGTATAGGGGCTAAAAGGGCGAACAAGACAAAAGCATAACAAATGTGTTTGATCGTAGTTTTAGGTAACATGAGAGCCTTTGGGATGAAGACCCAAAAATACAGGGGAAATTATCTATTTTTATGCTTAGGTTGGACAAAAAACGGATGGCTATGTAGAAATATGATTGGACTAAAGGGTTTCCCGCAAAGACTAATGTGATGAACTGAGGGGAATCCCAGGAAGGCCTGCAGGCTCAGATTCTTGGCTTCTGTGTGGCATTCCTTCCTCTAGGTATGGGGCAGGACCCCTCTGGAATGAGGGTCTTAATTTCTTTTCTTTTTTTTTTTTTTGAGGCGGAGTATCACTCTGTCACCCAGGCTGGAGTGCAGTGGCACAATCTCAGCTCACTGCAACCTTCACCTCCCAGGTTCAAGCGATTCTCCTGCCTCAGCTTCCCGAGTAGCTGGGACTACATGTGTGCACCACTACGCCTGGCTAATTTTTGTATTTTTAGTGAAGAGGGGGTTTCTCCATATTGGTCAGGCTGGTGTCGAACTCCTGATCTCAGGTGATCCACCTGTCTCGACCTCCCAAAGTGCTGGGATTACAGGTGTGAGCCACCGCACCTGGCCAGGTCTCAATGTCTTTATGGCCAGCTGTTACACAGAAAGGTGGGAGAAGGTTAGAGTCACATTTTTAGTCTTTATGTTTGCTTTGGGGAAAGGGAGTTCTGGTTTCTATGACCCACCATGAAGGAGAGAAATTCTAGTTTCTTCTAGTTTCTATGACTTGCCTCAGGGGACTATGAAGGATGAGAGAGACAGGAGGGCAAGAGAAGGTCTGAGAGAAACTTTGCTTCTGAGGCCTTCATTCTGGGGTATCATTTTCTGAACCCCAACAAGAGCAATAGATATGGTGAAGCAATTACCCTTAGACTCTCATTGTTAGACTACTGCATGAGAAATTAATATATAAGCCTATGGAGCTGGTTTTTATAAAAGTGCATTTTAATAAGAGAAAAGAAATACATGACTGCTTGCTGCTAATTTATGGTGAGTTATTCCCTCATTAGTCAACCATGATTTATTGAGCACCTGCTTGGTACTGGGTATACAAAGGTGAATAGGAGAGACACCTCTCCTGCCTTCATGCAACCTGGAGTCTAAGGTAAATAAAGACAAACACGTGGGACTTATTCACAGGTCAGCGTGGTAGTAGAGGCAGCCACTCCACAGAAGAAGGGAGGGAGAAAGTAAAGGCAGACAGTGGCCACAGCAGTGTGGGTAAGGAAAGCAGTGGTGAAGACTGAGCAGGAGCCCAAGGCGCCGTGGCACAGGAAATATTCCCCAGCCAAGAGACACGGACCCAGGCTGACCCCCCCCTCACTTTAGCCAGCTGTCAGGCAGGAGCTGTTTTGGTGTCACCACGTCAGGGTTGTCAGGAGCAATTCTGCCCTAATTCTTGATTATTCATGGATGATTGATTTTCCTTCCTTCATAAAATGAAAGTACTACTGACTTGGAGAAACAGGAAGCTTAGAGGTTGGGTTTTTAAAAGAAAACGATTTATGTTTTCTAACTCCAGTGTAAAATATTTGACAAATGTCAAATTATTTGACTGTGTGTTTGCATTTGAGAAAAATTGTAGCCATCAGCGTGCATAAAATTAACACCCCTTGAAAAATGAGGAAGTAACGATTGCAGTTAGTAAATTGTTTCCCTTTCTGACCACAGAAGCAGAGGCTGGCAACAAATTTGATTTACAGAGTAAATATAATTTCTACAGTTGGGCTGAACCTGTTGTTTTCTTAAAGGAAATATATTTTCGTTTGCTCTATGAAAAACACAGATTAGCATTTTTCAGAACATTAGGAACCAAACACAATATTATAAAAGCAGAGAAAAAAAAGGAACTAATTTTATCTTCTAGTCACAGATGACGTTCAGAATCAAAATGGCATGTGACTAATACTCTGATACCAAATTAGTGGGGCTCTGCTTTTAACCACGTATGACTCCATCTCTGTTTCTTTATGGCAGCAGAAGACAAGACTCCTGCAGTGGTTCAGCTGAACAATGGAAAATGAATATTCCAGAACTTTCTGTATGCCAGATGATTGAGAACAACAGTCTCTTAATATTACCTGGCTTTGAAAAGTATTGGCATACATTTGAACTAAAGATTTTAAAAAAACAAAACTAATCTCTTAAAGAAAATTATTTCTGCATTCAAGTTAAAAGCATTGAATGTAGCCCCGTGGGCCCCTGTCCTGGGAAAACCACTATTCAATTAGCAACTCTTTATAGGGTATTCAACAGGGAGAAAAACCTAACAAAAATTCCTGACCCCCCTGCAACATACAGGCGAGAGGAGAAGACAGAATAAACAAGGAAATAAAACTTTCCTTTCCAGAAACAATATCAGACAAAAAAGGGATTTTATAAAAACATCATTGCTAGTCACAGTAAATATATATATATGTGTGTGTGTGTATATATACACATATATATTCAATGTAGATATATCTATATCTATCTATATGTGTGTGTGTATATATATAGACAGATAGATATAGATATATCTACAATGAATACATTCCACAGAAGAGGAGGCTCCTCTGTCCCCAGAGCTGGGAAGGAAGCTAGAAGCTTCAGGCAGAGAGTTCTGAAAACAAAGCTAAGTTCAAGCATGTTTAACATTTGGGGCTAGGATAAGGTGGTCAGAGATGGGAATCGTAAAACAATATCAGTATCCCAGAAAACTTTTCAAAATCTAAGTGGAATTGAAACATTTAAGCAGACAGTCATCTGAATAAACAGGAACCCGTTTCTATGGCGATGACAAGGGAGGAGGGGGCGTGACTCCCATCCACCTTCCCTGTTCCAAGCTTCTGGGGGCGTGTTTTGCTTTATGGGACCCTTTCCAAACCCTGACCACAGCAGACAGGACAGGGGTGAGCACTGACTGGAGCAATCTCTGGACTGTCCCCCGTTGGAAACCAGAGCTGCCTAATTTTGAGAAACCGGCTGAGCCATCAGATGTGGGGGAATGAAAGCTGAAGCCAACGGAAGCCCGGAGGTAGACTAGGGCCCCGGAAAAACGAAGAGGAAACAGAAACTATGAGTAAGCAGCGGAAGTTGGTAAGTAAGCCTAAGGAAGACAGTGGAGCAGATGTGCAGAGACGAACCAAAGCCTCGTGATTCTTGGCGACTTTCCTGCTTGTCCCCAGCCCAGGTCCACATGTTTCTTTATTATTATATATATTTTTAGGTAAGTAAAAAAACTAAACGAGGCCTGGTGCAGTGGCTCACGCCTGTAATCTCAGCACTTTGGGAGGCTGAGGTGGGCCAATCACTTGAGGTCAGGAGTTCGAGACCAGCCCTGGCCAACATGGTGAAACGCTGTCTCTGCTAAAAATACAAAACATTAGACGGGCATGGTGATGGGCGCCTGTAATCCCAGCTACTTGGGAGGCTGAGGCAGGAGAATCGCTTGAACCCGGGAGGCAGAGGTTGCAGCGAGCTGAGATCACACCACTGCACTCCAGCCTGGGAGACAGTGAAACTCCGTCTCAAAAAACAAAAAAACAACTAAACGAATTCTTTTTCTTGGTGTCACTATAATACATCTCTAGATGTTTCTTGCAAACGAAAGACCCCTAACCACACACTGACCCCCATCCCTTCTTCTTGTGCGGAGCAGAAATGTCAACACCAAGAAAATGAGTTCCTGTGTCTTTAAGGAAGGATAGTCATAGCCACTGGTCCAAAATGAAGCTTCTTACTGAAATAACAATTGAAATTATTCCCAGTCGTTCACAGAAATGCTAGTTTCTCATTTTACAATGAGGACAGATCCAGAAGAGATAAAGGGATTTAGGGAAATGGACAGTTAAAAAAGTGATGGTCTCTTGGGCCTCTGTCCTGGGGAAGCCACTATTCAATTATCAACTGTTTATGGGGGATTCAGCAGTGGGGAAAACCTAACGAAAATGCCTGCTCCCCCATAGCATACAGGCGCGAGGAGGAGGCATAGAATAAACAACGCAAGTAAGTAAAATGTACAGAAAATGTGCAGTGTGTTTTTTCTAAAGAGAAAGAATGAACAATGGGGCTATAAAGCTGGGCTGGAGAGGAGCCGATATTTTAGGGGCGTGGCTAGGAAAGCAAAGGTTACTAAGATAACTTGGATGAGAGGTGGCTGAACCCTGCCCTGTATTGAGGATGGGGCTGATGGAACTTTTGTGTTGGATCAGATGCGGGATGGAAAAGAAAGAGAGGAGTCCGGCATGTCTCCAAATTTCTGATCTGAGTAACTAAAGGATGGAGTTGCCATTTTCTATTACGGGGAAGACTGGAGGAGGAGTTTCTCTGGAGGGGAGGTGGGGGCTAATGCGAGGTGTTTCGTTCATGAAGGCTCTGCTTTTATGAATGGATTAATAATAGATTAATGTCATTACGAAAAGGTCTGGCAGGAGTGGGTTCGCTCTCTTCTGCCCTTCTGCCAATGTGAGGACACAATACTTGTCCCTGCAACCCTTGCCTTTATACCTTCCACCATGTGAGAATGCAGCAAGGAGGCCCTCATCAGATGCCAAGGCCTTGATCTTGATCTTCTCAGCCCCTAGAATAGTGTGAAATAAATTTCTGTTCTTTATAAGCCAACCAGTCTGTGGTATTCTGTTATAGCGGTGCAAAACAACAGCGGTAATGCTGAAGTAGAGATGTCAGTAGGCTGTGGAAGCCAGGCTCGGTGCTGCACCCGTAGCCGAAACTCCTCGGAAGGCTGAGGTGGGAGGATTGCTGGAGGCCAGGAGTTCAAGGTTTAATGTGCTATGATGGTGCCTGTGAACAGCTACTGCACTCCAGCCTGGGCAACATAGTAAAAATCTGCCTCTCTAAAAAACGTAAAGTAAAAAGTTAATGAATCTGTAGTTCAAGAAAGTAGTCTGGGCTAAAGACATAAATGTAAAAGTCTTCAGAAGTCTCTATAGATGAAGTCTCCATAGACTTTAAAAAAAAAAAAAAAGAGGGATCTGTCATAGCCCATTTGGGCTGCTATAACAAAGTACCATAGACTGGGTATTTTATAAACAATAGAAATGTGCTTCTCCTACTTCTGGAGGCTGGGAAACCCAAGATCAAGGCATCAGTGGATTCAGTATCTGGCGAGGGCCCATTTTCTGATTCTCAGATGGTGACTTCTCACTTTATCTTCACAGAGTAGAAGGCACAAGGCCACTCTCTGGGGCCTCTTTTATAAGGGCACCAATCCCATTCATCAAGGCTCCACCTTCATGACCCATTCACCTCCAAAAAATCCCAACTCCTAATGCATCATCTTGGGTGTTAGAATTACCACACCTGGATTTTGTAGGGGACACCAACATTCAGACGATAGCAAGGTCCAGTGACGGAACCCTGGGACACTCCTACACTGACAGGCTATGCATCAGTTAGGATTGAATCCACTAGATAAAGTAGAAAATCCAAATAATAGTGTCTGAAAGAACGTGGAAGTCTGGAGGTATTTCAGGCCTAGCAAGCAGGTGCATGACATTAACAGGGATCGAGGTTCCTTTTACTTCTTGGCTCTGGTATCCCAAACCCATGGCGTTCATCTTCACAGTTGCCTTTGGTGTTCACATCCCAAACCCATGGCCACTGTAGCTCTAACAAATACATCTGCTTCAGGTAGGAAGAAGGAGAAAGCGGGAAAGGGTAGAAGAGCTTTCTTAGAAGTGTTACCCAGTGACCTGTGCCTACATAGCATGAGAGGAGAGATACAGACTCTGAAGTTACCTTGTTGAGAATCATGTCTCTACCAGTGCATAGCATATGTAAGCCTTGAGCAAGTTCATAACCTGTCTGTGCCACAGAATTTTTTTTTGAAAATGGGAACAATCACACTGCTCGCCTCTAGGTTGGTGAAAAAATAAGATTATATGCTTGGAAAATTTTCTTCCCACAGAAAATGCCACAAAAGTGGAGTTGTAAGAGTTAAGTAAACAGTAATCAAAATAAAAAGGAACCCATTTGATTTCTAGTGTCTCATCTCCAACCCAGTCCCCTGAATTTGGATTTTTGGTGATGGTAGTATTTTAGTGAAGGAAACTTGAGTTCACTGCCAACAGTTGTGTTCCTTTACGACTGAAACTAGCAGCTCATAACCGGCTAGCAAGGAAGGCGATTGTCTCACTAATTGTGTGAGACATTCCTTGTGGCTTCCAGAAATTATCTGGAAAGAGAAACCTAAAGGAAGAATAGATTGGTGCTCAAAATTGATAATATTAATAAGAATATAGTGCAATTGTCTACTCCCAAATTGATGAATTAGGACCTATGTGTTATACAAAATTTTAGAAAACATATGGGCTTAGTCACTACTTCAAAGTTACTTAAGGCCGGGTGCGGTGGCTCATACCTGTAATCCCAGCACTTTGGGAGGCCGAGGCGGGTGGATCATGAGGTCAAGAGATCAAGATCATCATGGTCAACATGGTGAAACCCTGTCTCAACTAAAAATACAAAAAATTAGCTGGGCGTGGTGGCACATGCCTGTAATGGCTGAGACAGGACAATCGCCTGAACCCAGGAGGTGGAGGTTGTGGTGAGCCGAGAACGCGCCATTGCACTCCAGCCTGGGCAACAAGAGCGAAACTCCGTCTCAAAAAAAAAAAAAGTTACTTAAGTAAGTTTTATTTAAGGGAAAGAGAAAGAAGGTAGAAACGAGGCACTAATATTTACTTTAAAGAGTTAATAATTTAATGCTACATTAGATTTTAATAATTTTAACAAATTCTAATTTAAAGCAAAAGACATAAAATACATATTCAATAACCACTAATTATAAGATATTTCAGTAATTTATATATATATATATGGCCATATATATATATAAAAATACACACACATATATATATATGGCCATAAGTCAAATATTTTTAAAGTGGTAGGAATGTATTTTTTAATAATTATTTTTTTTTGAGGCAGAGTCTCATACTGTTGCTGGGCTGGAGTGCAATGGCACGATCTCAGCTCACTGCAACCTCTGCCTCCAGGGTTCAAGTAATTCTCCTGCCTCAGCCACCCAAGCAGCTGGGATAACAGGCACCACCATGCCCAACTAATTTTTTGTATTTTTAGTAGAGATGGGGTTTCACTATTTTGGCCAGGCTGGTCTCGAACTCCTGACCTTGTGATCCACCCACCTCGGCCTCCCAAAGTGCTGGGATTACAGGTGTGAGCCACTGCGGCCAGATCTTTTTAATAAGTTTTTTTACTTTTTACTCACTTCAGTATGCTGTGTATTACTAAGCCTTTCTAAATGTCTCATTTCGTGTTGTAACTGTTAAATACTCTAAATAGACTTGTCATTTATTAATTCACATGAGATACTCATTTAAAAGGATTTATTTGTTCTCATGTTGCTCCTTTTACTTATTTATTTTTTTAGAGACAGGGTCTTACTCTGTCACTAAATATATATATATATATATATATATATATATATATATTTTTTTTTTTTTTTTTAAAGGAAGGAAGACATTGGCTGGGCATGGTGGCTCATGCCTGTAATCCCAGCACTTTGGGAGGCCAAAATGGGCAGATCACGGGGTCAGGATTTCGAGATGAGCCTGGCCAGCATGGTGAAACCCCGTCTCTACTAAAAATGTAAAAACTTAGCCAGGCATGGTGGCACACACCTGTAATCCCAGCTACTCAGGAGGCTGAGGTAAGAGAATTACTGAGCCCGGCAGGTAGAGGTTGCGGTGAGCTGAGATCGCACCATTGCACTCCAGCCTGGGCAACAGAGGGCAACAGAGTGAGACTCCATCTCAAAATTTAAAAAAAAGAAAAAAAGAAAAGTAAGGAAGACAATCTAATATCCTGAACAAACCTCTACTTTGTTAAACTAGAAAAAAGGCTACCATTTGTGAATTCATCATTTTAGTTTATTCATTTACATAAACTAATATTTGTAGAGATTGCTACATCAATCAATTTTAATATGGATCTTTTGGCAACAAATACACTCATATTTTGTTTGTCTGAAAAAAAATCTTTACCTTCAGATGTTTGCATGGCTTATAGAATTCTAAGTTGGTTGGTATGCTAAAAATATCAGTCCATTGTCATATAACTTTCATCAGTTTGTTTCTGCTTGGAAATAATGTGCTTTGTTCTCTGGATGCTTTTAACATTTTCTCTTTGTCTTTTGTGTTGAGCAATTTTACTAAGGTGTGTCTACATGTGCTTGGGTTTTATAGAGATTCTTGAATGTTTGACTTGATATCTTGTGTCAGTTTTGGAAGCTTCTCAGCCAGTATCCCTTCAATTATTGCTTATCTCTCTTTCTCTTCTTTTGGGGATTTTATTACACATATGTAAGAATTCTTACCGTTTTTCATATATCTCTTCTTTTGTTATATTTTTCCTCTTTTTAATTTCCTATTTAGCAGTTCCATATCCTCTCTTTTACTGTCTAATATGCTGTTTATCTTATCCGATGAGATCTCTTTTTCTTTTTTGTAGAGATGGGGTTGCACAATGTTGCCCAGGCTGGTCTCAAACTCCTGACTTTTGCCTCAGTCATCTGATGAGATTGTAATTTTGATTATTTGTATTTCTCAACTATAACTTTCATTGGATCATTTTTATAGATTCCAGTTATCTGGCAAAATTTTATATTTCTAAATCTATTTTCTTAAATCTGTTATTACTATTTAAAAGCCTCTGTCTTATAACTCTTATAGGTCATCTATTGTTCCTGCTTTAGTATTTGCCCATTTATTTTTCCTATTTCCCAGGATGTCTGATAATTTTTTACTTAATGCCAATCATTGTGTATCATGAATTATAAGATCACTGGATAATATCTTCTTTTAGAGATGATTTTTTTCCTCTAAAAGACAGAGAAGTTACACATCATCTTGAACCAACCAGTGACTTAACTAATTAAAATATAAGAGGTCCTTGGAAATGTCTGAACCCAATTTTTGTCTCTCTCAAACACTGTGAAACTATCTCAAGTTCTGCTTCGTTTCTTAGCCTCTTAGCTTCCACTTTCTGCTTTATTGCTTGTATTCTCACAATGGAAGCTCAGGAATAATCAAATTCCCAGAGAGAAAAAGAGTTGCAGAATATCAAGCCCACTTTTCTGCAATTCCCTTTTCTCCAGTCTCGGCTCCTCAAGTACCTGGCTAGTATTGAACTCCAACGGTTTGCCTCCCCAGCCTTGTGAGCATTAACTGCTCTAAGCCTTTCCTTCTGCTTTTCCTCTCACCTGGGCCACTTACATATTGAAAAATGGCTTAAAGGACAACCCACAAAGAATGTGAGGTTTACCTCAATTCATTTCCACCCCAGAATTTGTACACCATTAATTGCAATAATCTTAGATGTTTTCAGATGTCTCCACGGGCTGTTTTTTAAAAATACTTTTTACTGGCTTTTTTGTTATTCTTGTGTTAAAGAAAAGATTGTTCAGTGATACTTGTTAAAGCACAGTAAGGAAGACTTTACTCAAGATCAGCAGCATATGTTTAGGGACCACTGCAACGGGGTCTTGTGGCACGAAAGATTGGGGTCAATTCCAAATACAGCCTGGGCAAGTGGGAATTTATAGCTAAGGAACAGGATGAGGGGTCTGTGATAAAAAAAAAAAATTACTAGCAGGAAACTTCAGGGGTAAGGGAATTCTGACTAAACCAACCTAACAGGATTCTTGCTGAAGACAGGCCAGGGTGATCAAACCTCACCTGGGGTGGGAGGGGAGAAGATAAGAAACCTGATCACCTATCAAGGGTGATCAGATATTAAAGGTGGGTGGTTCTTGGTAAATGACTTAATAGTGTTCCTTGCTAAAGGTGGGTTTTATTAAAAAGTGCACAGGTGGGTCTAAGAGAAGGTTCAGGACCCTGACTAAAGCTTAGTCAAGCAAAGAATCTTTGTCCCTTGTCAGAGGAGAGGAGTTAGTCCAGTACAACCTACTGCATCACAGATCGAAGTGGAAATTTCCTAACAAGATTTTGGCATTCTTCCCTGTATATTCTTACCAAATACTTTTTCTCCCTGTCATTTTTTCACTTATTATTTAAACTTAATGAAATTTTACTATTATCACTATATTATATAATTTAGTTTTCACATTTTTTATTTATTGAAATCTATATCATTTTAATTCTGTTTCTTTTTGGCTTATAACTTAACTTCAGAATCCAAATTCTCTTTATAAGTTCTCTGTGTCTGAAATAACATCCATTCTAAGTCTCTTGATTAAATGGCTTTATTTTAAAACTTATAAGAAAGTAATTGTGGTTTTCTAAAAAGGTGGCCCACAGACATTTTATTCATCTCAGTATACATTCTTTTTCTTCTATCATTTACTTTATTCTGATGAAGAATTTCAAACTCCCTTGCCTGACTATTCATCCTTGCCTCTCACAATTTTTATAATATCTTCTACTTAAAGAGAATCTGAAACTCAAGCTTGTCTGGAATATTATAAATATTCTATTTGAATGAAATCTGTATTCAAATAGTTGTTTCTTCATTACAACATTCATGTGAGTACTATTCTCCACCAGAAGTCTAACAAATTATTACATGGATGCAGATTTCATTCAAAGAATGCACAGATCCATGATTTTTACTCATAACTTATTCTCTTTTATGTCAGTAACAAGTAGAGGAAAAAAGGGTAATCGCCCAATGGGTTCACCTTGCCCGCAGCCTAGACAGAGCCGATTTATCAAGACAGGGCAATTGCAATGGTGAAAGAGTAATTCACGCAGAGCCATCTGTGTGGGAGACTGGAGCTTTATTATTGCTCAAATCAGCCTCCCTGAACTTTTGGGGATCAGAGTTTTAAAAAATAATTTGGCGGGTAGGAGCTTGGGAAGTGGAGAGTGCTGACTGGTCAGGTTGGAGATGGAATCAAAGGGGGTTGAAATGAGGCTTTCTTGCTGTCTTCTGTTCCTGGGTGGGATGGCAGAAGTGGTAAAGCCAGATTACCGGTCTGGGTAGTGTCAGCTGAGCCATCCAGTGAAGGGTCTGCAGAATATCTCAAGCACTGATCTTAGGTCCCCAGGAGCAATTTGGGGAGGTTCAGACTTTTGGAACCAAAGGCTGCATGACCTCTACATTGTAATTTCTAATCTTGTAACTAATTTGTTAATCTTGCAAAGGCTGACTGGACCCCAGGCAAGAAGGAGGCCTTTTCGGGGAAGGGCTGTTACCAATTTTGTTTCTGAGTCAAATCATGAACTGAATTCCTTCCCAAAGTTAGTTCGGCCTATGCCCAGGAATGAACAAGGACAGCTTAAGGGTTGGAAGCAAGACGGAGTTGGTTAGTTCTGATTTCTTTCACTGTCATAATTTCCTCAGTTATAATTTTGCAAAGGTGGTTTCAAAACTACTTAGTATTGTTCCAGATACAGGTAATCACTGTCAATGGAAAAGAGTCAAACTCTGTGAAATATTTGAAAGGATTTATTCCAAGCCAAATATGAGTGGCCAAGGCCCAAGGCACAGACTCAAGAGGTCCTGAGAACATGTGTCCAAAGTGGTTGGGGTTACAGCTTGGTTTTATAGAGTGTAGGGAGATACAAGATAGCCATCAATGCATGTAAGATACACATTGGCTTCATCTGGAAAGGCAGGATACCTCAAAGCAGGAACTTACAGTTCATAGGTACATTGATTGGCAATTGGGTGAAAGAGTTAAGCTCTGCCTGAAGAGTGGAAGTCAGCGAAAGAAATGTTTGTAGTTAAGACAAAGCGGGGGTCGGGGGTTGTGGAAGCCAAGGTACTTGTTATACAGATGAAACTTCCAGGTAATAGGCTTCAGAGGAATATGTGGTAAATGTCTGTTATCAGACACCAAAAGGTCCCAGACTCTTAGTTAAATCTCTTCTGCATCAGGAAAAGACATGGAAAAGGAAGGGAATTCTCTACAGAATGTAGATTTTGTCCACAAGAGATAGCTTTGCAGGGCCATTTCAAAATATGCCTAAGCAATATCTTTTGGGGTAAAATGCTGTGATTTCTTTCAGGGCCTGCTGTCTGTCATGTGATGCTCGACTGGGATCAGGTTGGAATTTCGTATCTTATTGCTACAAGGAGGCTTCTTTGTCTTTTGTTGT
The DNA here is from genome assembly GCA_963573385.1 of Cacajao melanocephalus. Lineage (NCBI taxonomy): Eukaryota > Metazoa > Chordata > Mammalia > Primates > Pitheciidae > Cacajao > Cacajao melanocephalus. Next base: position 15,514 of record CAUYLG010037631.1, read on the forward strand.
TTTGTTTTGTTTTATGAGACAGAGTTTCACTCTTGTTACCCAGGCTGGAGTGCAATGGTGTGATCTTGGCTCACTGTAACCTCTGTCTGCCTCCTGGGTTCAAGTGATTCTCCTGCCTCAGCCTCCCGAGTAGCTATGATTACAGGCAAGTGGCACTATGCCCAGCTAATTTTGTATTTTTAATAGAGACGGGGTTTCTCTGTGTTGGTCAGGCTGGTCTCAAACTCCTGACCTCAGGTGATCCACTCAATCTCGGCCTCCCAAAGTGCTGGGATTACAGGCGTGAGCCATAGCACCCAGCCCTTTGTCAGGCTTAAGATCTCTGTTTTAATGTTAATGCTGGTCGGTTGTACCTGAATTCCAGAGGGATGAGAGTAGAAAGAGGCACAACTGGACCTCCTCTTTCCATTATGGCCTAAACTAGTTTTAGTTTTTCAGGTTTTCTTTGGAATGCCCTTAGCTGAGAGGAGGGTTCATTCAGTCGGTTGCGGGGGCTTAGAATTTTATTTTTGGTTAACATCACAAAGTTTGAAATCCTGTCTTGTGAAAAAAATAAAATCTTATAAATGAATACTGGGGCTGCCTGCCACAGGGTGACTAAAAAATAATATAGCAGCTCATTTGATAATGACAGTTTACCTTCCCAGCATAGACTGTCCAATAGCAAACTGCCCTCAGTTATTTCTGAAATCACACAGAGCTCTTTCTCGCAGGTGTTCAGCAACACTTCCTGCACCTGGTTCTTCTGCCCCAAACTCCTGGTCCAGGCACGCTTTTCTTGTCTCCTCACCTGATAGACATGCTGACATTGCTGTGATGCAAAAGCAGCTAAACTCTGGAGGGGAGGGGAACATTATTTTTCTTCCTGCCTTCCTAGGTTCTCGGCTAAAGCCCATGTAACAAAAGACAGATTTAAAAGAGAAAGACAAATAGAAGTTTATGAACACGTACATCACATATATATATATATATATATATATATATATATATATATATACATTGGAGGAACTCAGGGACTAGTAACTCAAAGAGGTGGCTAGAATTTGGGCTTAAATGTCATCTTCAGTTAAAACAAATGGTGTGCGAGATGCAAGTTATTGGAAGGTGAACAGAAAAGCAAGCCACCTAGCCTACGGTTCTTTGTCTTTGTTGCCTATGCTGCCCCTCTGCAGCACAGGCAGAGAGGGTACAGGCTGGCCTAACCAGCTCCAAATTGAAGGCTGGAAAGCTTGTGTGTTTGCCTCAGCTCCAGATGAAATGACTGACATTTAAGTCATTATTTAATCAATTATTATATCTTAGTGCTTAAACACAAACACAATAAGATTTAACAATTGTGTGGTATTGAAACAGAATGTGCCAGGTGTGATGGCTCCTGCCTGTAATCCCGGCACTTTGGGACACCAAGGTGGGTGGATCACCTGAAGTCAAGAGTTCGACATCAGCCTGCCCGACATGAAGTATATGACCAGAAAAAGTACAGTAAACAAAGGTAAGATTTGTTGTGCAGATTGATGTCAGTGCCTTCTTCACTGACTTACATTCATCCTTTCCTTAGTACAGAGAGGCAGACACCCTCACATGGACAGCTCCTTTATAAAATATAAATTTTCCTTACAAAAGGGTAACATACTCTGTTTTCAGAGCTTCTCCTGCATATGCTATTTCTCAAAATAATCAGCTTAAAGTAATCCTTATGCCAGAGGCATATTTGGGGTTCATATTCAGTTCTCCTACAACTCCAAGGATGATGGCCATTGCTAACTGCACTCAGGCCTAGGGGTCAGCCTCTTCCCTTCAGTCTACGTCATGCAGCTAAGTTCGAACTGTAGCACTTAACAAAATTACACTGCCGTTTTGAGGCAAGGACCCCAGATGGAAAGGTGTCTTGCAAACACTCCGAGAGGTGGCAACCCTCACTGTTTAATCTCAACTTAACTTGAGAATCCTCGTAGGGTTGCCCCCAGCCAGCTTAAACAGAGTAAGGGTCAGGTTATTCCAACTAACACAAATTAATTCTTTGACTGTAACTGTGCCTAAGAGTCCAGATCACCTAAGACAGGTTGAGAGGAAAAAAAGAGATGGATTTTTACCTTTCGTCAAGTCTAATGTCCTAAGATTGTCTCTTCTTATTCAAGGAGAAGAGATGTCTCCTTCACAGGAAAGCCTACCCCCTACTCATTGGAGTGTCATGTTGCATCATGACGGCATCAAAACTATGAGACCAAAACATAATAGTGTAGTGTTTATCATCTGGGATTATTCACTCTTAACTCATATAGCATATAGGACATATTGTGGACTACATGTTTGTGTACCTCCAAAATTCATACGCTGAAATCCTAACCCCCAGTGACATGGTATTAGGAGGTGGGGCCTTTGGGAGGTGATTCGGTCATGAGGGTATGAGATCAGTGCCCTTATAAGAAGGAGAGAGACCAGAGTTCAGTCCCTCTACCATATAACACATCGTTTATAAACTAGGAAGAGAGCCTTCACCAAGAACCCGGCCATCCTAGCCCCCCTGCTCTCAGATTTCCAGAACTGAGAGAAATAAATGTTTGTGGTTTAAGCCACCCAGCCTACGGTACTTTGTTATTGCTGCCGAAGCGGACTAAGACAGGACACAGTCCAGTTCAGGTGAAGCTGCAGGCGACGTGGTCCTGTTCCCTTGATTGTTTTTCCTCTACAAGAGGTGAAGATTCCTTCTGGATGTCCTTCCCGCAGGGCTCTCTAGTTTAGTACATCTGTAAAAACAAAACTAACAACAATAAACTGCTTAAAGCAGAAAGTTTGCAGCATCACAAGGTCAGCTAGAGGCTGCTGCAGCGGTAGACTCTAAATTCATAATCCACCCTCCCTGCCCCCCCGACACATACACACAACAAAAATCACAAAGTAAAGTAGCAAAGTCTCAGCAGCATGGCTCGGGCTTATGGACAAGTTATGGTTTCATCACCAAACAGAACACTGTGCAGCATAGGCCCTGCATTCAGATCTGCCCACAGATTCTTCATTTATTTTTGTATAACTGAATTACCCATTCAAGAGGCTTTATGCAAAATGAAAGAACGATGTGGCTCAGAGATAAACTGAAGTCTCTATTTCAGCAAGCAGACTTGCTTGCCACTTTCTGAAAAGTGTCTCCAGCCTTCACGGATCAAGATGTCAAAGTATTAGGGCCACATGTTCAACCAGCATTTATACAAAGTACAGCACAGGCAGAGAGGGTACAGGCTGGCCAAACCAGCTCCAAACTGGAGGCTGGAAAACTTGTGTGTTTGTCTCAGCTCCAGATGAAAGAACTGACATTTAAGTCATTATTTCATCAATTATTATATCCTAGTACTTATATAGAAACACAGTAAGATTTAACAATTGTGTGGTATTGAAACAGTGGCTCATGCCTGTAATCCCAGCACTTTGGGAGACCGAGGCAGGTGAATCACCTGAGGTCAGGAGTTCGAGATCAGCCTGGCCAACATGGTGAAACCCTGTCTCTACTAAAAATACAGAAATTAGCTGAGTGTGGTGGCAGGCACCTGTAATCCCAGCTACTCAGGAGGATAAGGCAGGAGAATCGCTAGAACCTGGGAGGCAGAGGTTGCAGTGAGCCGGGATGGGGCCATTGCACTCCAGCTGGGGCGACAAAGTGAGACTCCATCTCAAAAAAAAAACAAACCAAACCAAATTAAAACAAAACAAAGCAGAATGACATGTTAGTCTACAGTGCAACAATATTAAAATTTACCCAAAAGACATACATGTCATTTTAAATAATTAAAACTCTTCTTCATTAGGTAGTTGGGTGCTCTGAACTTAATCTGAAGGCTTCATAATTAGACAGAGAGATGGACTGGCTATCCTTAAACTGCCAGAAATTTACTTCTAATAGGTGGTACTGTGTGAATTATGGAAGAAGACATTTGTTTTTAGGATAGATACCTTCTTTTGGAAGGTATCACTTAGTGAGTGTATAAAGTTATTCCTTATGATTAGCGATGTTGCACACCTTTTCATACACCTGTTGGCCGTCTTATGTCTTCTTTGCAGAAGTATCTGCTCAGATCCATTGCCTGTTTTTATAAATCAGATTCTTTGTTTTTCTGCTATTGAGTTGTAAGAATTCTTTACAAATATTGGATATTAACCCCTCATCACATAGTGATTTGCAATTATTTTTTCCCAGTCTGTAGGTTGCTCTTTCATCCTGTCAGTTGTTGCCTTTGCTGGACAGAAGGTTTTCATTTGATGGAGCCCCATTTATTTACTTTTGTTTTTGTAACCTGAACTCTTGGTGTGTTATCCAAAGTATCATTGCCAAAGCCAGTGTCAAGAAGCTTTTCCCTTATGTTCTTGTCTAGAAGCTTTATGGTTTCAGGTCTTACATTTAGGTCTTTTATCTATTTTGAGTTGATTTTTATGTGTGGTGTAAGAAAAATGTCCAATTTCATTCTTTTGCTTATGGCAATCTAGTTTTTCCAGAACCATTTATTGATGAGACTGTTCTTTCCCCAATGTGTCTTCTTGATGCCCTTTTCAAAAATTAGCTGTCCATGTGTGTTTGATTTTATTTCTGGGTTGCCGGGGACTTTTTCTATTTTATTTATGTCAATTAATTAATTAATTAATCTAAATAGAGACAAAGTCTCACTGTGTTGCCCAAGCTGTTCTCAAACTCCTGGGCTCAAGCAGTCCTCCCTCCTCAGCCTCCCAAAGTTTTGGGATTACAGATATGAGCCACTGTGCCCGGCCCTTTTTGTATTTTAATGTCTAGAATCTTTGAGGAGTTAATGAGGAATTCCACTTTCCTAAGTGTGTAGTTTGGACAAGAGGCAATATTGACTACTCTCTTTGTACAAGGTCACAAGCTAAGCACCTTTATGCTTATGTTAGTGAGGACAAATAGGCCCCTAAAGGGCCTATAATGCACTGGGAAAGGTAAGAAAAAAGAAAAGAAATTAACATTTAATATGCATCTGCAAAGGCCTGTGATGTGTGCTTGGTGGGTGTGCACAAGATCTACTATTCAGAGATCGTGTTGCAATCAAGAGAAACTGATTTGGGCATATTTAAACAGAAAGAGGATTCATAGCTGGCCTACTGAATCTAAGAAATATAAAAAGTCAGGTTTGGGAAATAGTAAGGAGTCAAATAAATCTAAGCAGAAGAGTCCTGGCCCAGAAATACTCTGATTAACATTTGCTGCTGAAACCTCTTCCCATAGTACCGGAGCTGCTGGAAACTCTCCACCCCACTGGACACTCACCAATGCCCCAGGAAATAACCTCTGCTCCCTGCATCATTGCCTAACTGCCCAGCTGGAAGTGTGATTGGACAAGACTAGGCCATGTGCTCCTCCTAGCTGTCAAATAGAGAATGGAATGTATGCCCCTCTTTACCTTTCACAGGGGTAGACAGAACCCTGCCCATCACCAAGACTTATCCTTAATCAAGGTTTGAAATGGAAAAAAGACTTGGACACTGGGCAGTCAACACAATGGCAAGCATTCACAGTTGTGTTACTATGTTGGTTTTCTAATTTCTATATTTGTCACTCGCCCTTTATGGTACAAATTTGCATGTTCAATGTTCCTGTTTAACATAGTATGATGACTCATTACCTACTGGAAAATTTACACACCTCCTCAAAGGGACATGACCCAACGTCTCAATAGTTTCTACCTTCAACTCCAATCTAAGATCTCTGGGTGATACTCCTTTCTCCTCCAGTGACCATAGAAACCCATCTTCATGTAATGTAAGTATGGACTCAATTGAAAAGTAAACCACGAACAGCATACTCCATACACAACAGTGTGGTTGGAAAACCACCAAAAACTTTTAAAAGAAGTATTAGTTGGAATATATAGCAAAACAAGGAAGTGAACACAAATAAAGGCTACAGTAGTCATATCTATAACTCTTCACAAGGTATTCATGATGCGTGTAGTATTTACAGCTTCCCCTTTCACTATCTACTGTGTCTTGTCTTTGCTTTCAGACAGCATTTGAGCTGGTCAAGGTTTGGCTTTGGAAGTCCTTCCAATATAATGATGCGATGGTCTTCATTAATTTCTGCAGCCAGGCAGGTAGCTGTATCGCTTAAGTTCCATCCATACTTTTCTCTGTCCTCCTTATATAGCAATAACCATTACGCCCATGGTAGCCAGAGTCAATGACTCCAAACAGTTTCTTAACAACCATCAGCCCTAATGCTCTGCCTATTTGCCTCTTTGTTTAATAGCATCTAGAGCTCTAAATAGCTAAGTGTCCGGTTAGGTTTCATTTTAAAAGAGCCATTGTAGCTGTGTGGAAGCATTGATCACTTGGCTTCTGAAATCTTGAACACAAAAGAACCCAGGTGTCACTGTGATCCCCCACTTCCACTCTGGGTTCCTAGACCCATGCGTTTTAATTAATCAGGAGCAAATCTGTGTTAAAACATGTCTGGATAAAAATCAATTTAGCAAAATTGTTTTTAAGATATTTAAACAGATAAATTATATAATTATTTCTTAGCCTTTCATAATGAAGCCAACATTTAAGAATAAATTCAATATTGCCTTTAAAAAGCCATTTGTTTAGATATCCAAAGAATATCTAATACTATGTTGAACAAGAATGAATAGAAGAGGAAAAAAATGAATGGGAATAATAAGGTTGTCCTGGAAATCTCTATATAGGCAAGAAAACTATGATTTGGAAAAGTATGTTGCATTCTCTTACGAAAATAATTGAAAGGGCATAAGCTCACCTGAGTATGTTACTATAGACAAAAACTATGATCTTGGTATAAGTAGAATTTTGGGGGAACAATTCTTAAAAGTGACTGGAAAAGGTAATTAAAAATATTTAAGTTACACTGAATTCATGATTATGATTTCAAATTGCTATTTCATTATATTTCATATTTTTCTCAGCCAAATTTATAATTTAATTCATAAATATGTGTGGAGGCCAGGAACAGTGGCTCATTCCTGTAACCCCAGCAGTTTGGGAAGCTGAGGAAGGAGGATGACTGAAGGCCAGGAGTTGGAGACCAGAGTGAGCAACATAGCAAGACCTTGTTTCTATAAAAATAAAAAATTAGCCAAACGTGGTGGCATACACCTGTAGTTCCAGCTACTCAAGAAGCTGAGGCAGGAGGATTGCTTGAGCCCAGGTTCGAAGCTGCAATGACTTATGATTGTGCGAGTCTGGGCGGCAAAGCGAGACCCTCTCTCTAAAAAACAAACAAAAATCCCCAATCATTTATTGAGAACTAGTAGTATGCTCTGGGCTCTCTGTTCAACCTGTCTTGGTCAATATTTTTATCAGTGAAGATGTGGCAATAGGCTTATCAAAAGTATAGGTGGCAACAGTGTGAGATTTAAAACATTTAATAGTAGAATCATGATTCCAAAATGTCACAATAAGCTGGAATAATGATCCAAATAGAGATACCAGTTAAATTGTTAGGTTCAAAATAGCAATTACATAAGCACAGAATTACAGAATCATGTTTTTAAAACATCACAGAAAGAGGGCTGGGTATGATGGCTCATACCTGCAATCCCAGCACTTTGAGAGGCCAAGGCGGGTGGATCAGGAGGGCAAGAGTTCAAGACCAGCCTGGCCAAGATGGTGAAACCCCATCTCCACTAAAAATACAAAAAAATTAGCAGGGCATGGTGGTGGGTGCCTGTAATCGCAGCTACTCGAGAGGCTGAGGCTGAGAATTGCTTGAATCCAGGAGTCAGAGGTTGCAGTAAGCCGAGATCACGCCACTGCACTCCAGCCTGCACGACAGAGCAAAAATCTTGTCTCAAAAAAAAAAAAAAAATCACAGAAAGAAACCATAACATAAAGCAGAAAACAGGGACTTGAGTTGACTGCAAGTATGGTGAGAGTCAAGAACATGATAAGGCCACCAGGCAGATGATGGCTGTTGGCTGCTGCGGAAACGCAGTGCCCAGAAGCAGAGTAGGGTCCCCTGCTGCCTACCTTGATCAGGCTACATCCCGCAAACTGTGCTCGCTTCTGCATCTTTGCAACAATACAGGGATGAACTGGAGCAGGAAAATCAGGCTGAGGAAAGGTTTGGAGGCTATGTCCTATGAGGAACAATTGAAGAAAGCGGGAATATTTAGATCAAAGGCCCATATCGTTTTCAAACATTCGAAGGGCAGTCATGAGGAAGTGGTTTGAAATATCGTTATCTGTGACTCCTGATTACAAATGCTTAGGCCGGGTCTGAAAGAAAAACTGTCTTCTTGCCTCGACCATGTGCCGTCAAGCTCAGTTGCTGGCAGACACATTATGTATAGCACATCCTTTCACAGAGAATGTCAAGGGCTATGTCCCTGGAGCATCCCAGAAGTTTGACCCTTTCCATCTGTGAGCATACCCTGGAATAAACATCAAAAACATCAGAGAAAACTTTTCCTCTGTCTCTACTACATTTTGATACGGCTGCAGGAGGGAGCCTTCAAAAATAGGAGCAGCTCAGTGGGACTGGAGGAGGCAGACATTTCTCTGATCTCTATGGAAGGAGACGATGATGGAAACCAAATCTCATTACAACCTTAAGGACCTCATGCATTCATTTATAGTTACTGGGCTCTGACTCTGGGCCAGGCACTGTGTTGAGTATACTGAGATAAAATAAACCATTCTTGTTCCCAAGGAACTCACAGTTTTGTGGGGATGTAGGCAAATACATGATTGCAATGAAAATGGATGAAATGCTACAATCAGGGCTATTTTCCTAGGTAGATCTTCTAGTTCCCTACTTGACACAAATATTAATAAATCATTTTGATTCTTTTAAATTGTTCTATACTGAATTCCAAATCTTCTGACGATTAAAAAATGCATACTCATTAAGGAAGATGAATATCTTCCTAATTAATTGAGATTATTTACTATCAGAGAGAGATGGAGGATCTGGAGGCTTTCCCAAGACCTAATGATACATGCGAAAGCCTACTTATAGTTATTATGTTAATAATTCCACAACTCTGATACAAGTTATCACTCAGCCCGCTTCCTTGGACTTACATTATACATAGTACCTAATTCTTCTATCTTCCAGTAGAAATCGACAGCTCCTGTTTAGGATGGTCCATTCAATGTGTTTGGGATTTTTAAAATATATGAATATCTTTCTGACTCTAACAATTTATAAACTGGTAACACTGTAAAAGATTTGGATGCCTTCTCATTGAACTGTTTTTTATAAATGAGACTTTGTTCCATAGTCAATATACAGATGTTATGTAACTATGTGGAAGCAATTCTTAATACAAATACTAAAAAGTTTTAAATGTATTTAGTTATAATCCATAGCAACTTTTCTGGTGCCTTCCTTTCTATCTTAAAACTTATAGGCAAATTGTTCTTAAATAGACAACTGTAAATACCAATATTTTAAAATATTGGTAAGCTATTAGATCTAATTTCCCTCCAAGTTATGACTTAATCCATACATACTACATGCTCAAAAATTTCCAATCTTTCACAACACATCAATCAAGTAATAAGAAAAACTGGCTTTGGGAGGCTGAGACGGGTGGATCACGAGATCAAGAGATCAAGACCATCCTGGCCAACACGGTGAAACCCTGTCTCTACTAAAAATACAAAAAAAATTAACCGGGTGTGGTGGCACGCACCTGTGGTCCCAGCTACTTGGGAGGCTGAGGCAGAAGAATCGCTTGAACCCAGGGGGCAGAGGTTGCAGTGAGCCAAGATTGCACCACTGCACTCCAGGCTGGTGACAGAGCAAGACTCCGTCTCAAAAAAAAAAAAAAAAAAACTGGACCACCACTCCCAAAATGTCAAAGTTTCAGTGGGAGAGTTACAAACAATGGGGAGGCTTCTGGGGGAACAATTCTACTTAAAAGTGAGTGGAAAAGATAATTACAAATGTTTAAGTTACACTGATTTCATGATTATGATTTCAAATTGCTATTTAGTTACATTTCATATCACAGGCTATCAAAATTGCCCTTCTGCAGCCTGTGGGATAAGTTGACATACAAGACAGTTATTTACCTCTTTAAAAACAGGATTTACACACAGAAAAGCACCCACTTAAATATTTTTATTTTATTTTATTTTTGAGATGGCTTTTCGCTCTGTCACCAGGCTGGAGTGCAGTGGTGCAATCTTGGTTCCCTGCACTCTCTGCTTCCTGGGTTCAAGCGATTCCCCTGCCTGAGGCTCCCAAATAGCTGGGATTACAGGCACTCACCACCACACCCAGCTAATATTTTGTATTTTAGTAGAGATGGTGTTTCACCATGTTGGTCAGGATGGTCTCGATTTCCTGACCTTGTGATCCGCCCGCCTTGGCCTCCCAAAGTGCTGGGATTATAGGCGTGAGCCACCGCGCCCTGCCTAATATTAAAAAAAAAAAATGGAATGAGGTAGTATCTTCTACTTTGAATTGTTTTCCTAGAGCTACCAAAAACTTGCATTTATAAAAGAGTGGACACAAATACCTCTGGATGGATACAAAGAGATATACAGAGACCAGCAGTGAGAGTTGGTATATGACGCTAACTGGACTTTGCTTCTTTTTCATTTGGCTTCATTAGAGGCTGGACTCTCTTCATTGTTGGTTTCTCTGGTTTCTGCAGAGGAGTCTTAGGTTCTAGGATAACCATCTCTGCCTGTTTTACTTTTGTTTGCCTGTTCTCTTTTGTTTGCACTCATTTTTGTCTGAAGGTTGCTTCCGTCCTGTTGCCTGTTGCCACTTATTTCAACTTGCATGCGCAGGCTTGGTCGATAACCTTGCTCATCATCTCTTGCACCTTATTGCTGTTTTAGTGGAAATGACCCCCTTTTGTGCATCATGGTGGTGACTGCCTTTTCCAATTATCTCTAAAGACATCTGTATGGGATATATTTCTTCTTATTCATTTAAAAACTGATATAATTGAATCTTGGATACTTTCCATGCCTTTTGTCTGACTTGTAGTCACAAATTATGGAGTCTTTCTACTGATATTCTCACCCTGTGTCAGAAAATGCCTTTAACTGTTATGTTTAGAGCATTATTCATTTCTGTATTCTTTATGGATACAATAGATGAGCCAATAATGCCAAATAAATAACAAAGCTCAGCAGTAATAACTTCTTCACCTTCTTTTCAAAGACTTCATGTTATTTATTTATTTATTTATTGTTCATTGTTAGGGAATCATGGCCATCTAATAGATTTAATAGATTTCAGTTGACTGAAAGATTTATTATAATTTTTCATGATACAACTTTGGCTAGTGGTAGCTTCTTTTAGGTAGGTTCTCATGTCTTTTTGATATTACTTTAGAAAGCTTTCTTGCTTTCTAGCACAAGGCGATTCAAGTGATCTTATACATCTCTGGGCCAAGCAAAGACTGAGATGTTTCTCTTAAGAATCCTTAGTTTCTTTTAGTTAAAAAAAAAAAAAAAAAAAAAAAAGGCCAGGAACTGGATGGTTGGGGGCAACATGGATTGACATCATTCCTAGATTATTTCTGTGTCAAAACTACAAATGTTTTCTTTTAAATTTTGTATTTATGTTGATACTTCTAATTCTGTTCTAAAATTACAACATTCCTCCTTAATTTGAGGAATTCTATAGTTGTAGCACATTTTCTCTTATGTAAGAATAATTACTTATATTTACTTTATATTACTTATATTTACTTTATAAATGTTCAGTAATTTATCATTACTTATATTCTTCATTTGCCTAAAAGTGCCAAGATGCTAACACCAATATCAGTATGAACAATAAGGTACTGAGTTAAGCTTAACCTTTTCTGCACAGTTACTTTTGTTTTTAGGTTTTCCAGAAAAAACGTGCATTCCACCCTAGTACTTGGTTCTAGGTTAGTTCTTCAGCCTTCATTCTCCAAGTTATGTAGGTGCTTATTTGACAAACAGTTTGTTTTACTTGTTCAAATCAATTTTGAGTCTGAGATCTTTGGCATCCTCACAGCTGCTAGTTTTGCACTCTCATTAGGTGGAGGCATAGGGCTACTCCTTTTCCTTGCATTAACAGCTAATAGAAGAGTGTCCAAGAGCCAGTCTGTCCTCTTTGAGAGGACAGAATGAGTGTGCTTGTGGCCCACAATAATGTACTGCACAACTAAAAGGTCAAGTTCATTTATACAAGTTGATGCCAAGCAAATTGATTCTTCTCACTCCTCTTTAATTTCCAGTAATTTCTTTTTTTTTTTTTTTTTGAGATGGAGTCTTGCTTTGTCACTCAGGCTGTAGTACAGTGATGCCATCTTGCCTCACTGCAACCTCTGCCTCCCAGGTTCAAGCAATTCTCCTGTCTCAGCCTCCTGAGTAGCTGGGACAACAGGTATGTGCCACCACACCTGGCTAATTTTTTTTTTTTTTTTTAGTAGAGATGGGGTTTCACTGTGTTAGCCAGGATGGTCTCAATCTCCTGACCTTGTGATCCACCCACCTCAGCCTCCCAAAGTGCTGGGATTACAGGCATGAGCCACCACCTGGCCAATTTCTAGTAATTTCTATTTCACACATTCAATTAAATTTTGGTTCTCCTAAATTTTGTCTTTATCTCAAACATTTTAAAATGTATCTTGCTCCCTTTCCTGAGCCATAAACATTTCCTTGTATATAGCATGCAGTATTTCCTTATTCTCTCAGGAACCTAATATATCACGGAATATTTTCTTTGCATTTCATGAACCCAAGTGATTTGCCCAGTGAGTACTATGTATATGTGTACTTCCAGCCAGCACCAGGCCAGCAAAGTGTTTCATTTTCTTGCAGGAAGATCAAGGAAAGACTTTGTAAGCAAATAACATTACATGCAAACTCAGGCTTTTGCGGTTTAGACTGAAAGTCACTTCTTTGACCCGGGATCCAAAATTCATGTATTTTAAATATGTTATCTGATGAATTATCACCTATCAAAACACAGTAGTTAATTACCACTGACACTACTATAGAACTCTAATTTTTCAGAGGTCTTTGGATAAAGCAAAATATCTATTACTTTAATATTTTATGAATTCAAACTTTCAAAAACCATTTTAGAATATCAGAAAATAAGCAGAATGTGTCAAAATAAGACAGTTTAATAGAAATATTATGTACATTTACATAAGGTAATTGCATACTTCTCTGTCAATTTTTATGCAGAAATCTGAATTTGTGTCACTTATCCTTCTACAGAAAAACCACAAAATTTTTCAGTTTTATTACACAACATAGACGTAGTTACCTTTCAAACTTAACAGGTTTTGTTTGTTTGATTTGAGACAGAGTTTCGCTCTTATTGCTCAGACTGGAGTGCAATGGCATGATCTCTCTGATGCAGTCATCAAGAGAATCAAATTGCACTTTTTATTTATTTATTTAATGTATTTCTTTCTTTATTTTTGAGTTGGAGTTGCTCTTGTTGTCCAGGCTGGAGTGCAATGGCGCAATTTCGGCTCACTGCAACCTCTGCCTCTGGGTGCAAGTGATTCTCCTGCCTCAGCCTCCCAAGTAGCTGGAATTACAGGCATGCACTACCATCCCCAGCTAATTTTGTATTTTTAGTAGAGACAGGGTTTCTCTGTGTTGGTCAGGCTGGACTTGGAACTCCTCAGGAGATCTGACCGCCTCGGCCTCCCAAAGTGCTGGTATTACAGGCATGAGCCACCACGCCCAGCATTAAACAGTATTTTTTAAAACTGCTTAATTCACATAATATTCAACTTTATATACTACATGTATACTATCATCCTATTTTTAGCTAAATATACAAAAATTCAAAATACATTTTTATCAAATGTTTTTATCCAATAAAGCATCATAGTTTCAATTAAGCATATATATATATATATATATATATGTTTGTTTGTATGCTTCACCCCCAAAAAAGACATTCATTCTTTAGATCCTAAGATCTCTGAATTTACAATTTTGAATTCTAAGAACCGGTAATATATTAGCAGCCTGTCAAGGGTTGCTTGCTTTACTTTGTTTTTGTTTTGTTTTGTTTCAGGGGAAGGGACAAGTCTTTTTTTTTATTAGTACACACAGAGTTACTTGCTAAGTGCTAAATAAATACAAAATAGGTAGCATGAGGGTGGGGATTAGTTCATTTTAATCTATATTAAGTTACTGTGAAAGTAAAGCTTAGGCAGCGGGAGCATTGATTTCTGTGCACAGAGTCTGCTGGGGGCTCGTTGCCCCTTTCAGTGTGGGGCACTTTCTTTGGTGAGGACTCTGATCATTCCAAACCCATCCTATCTCAGGTGTGCTCTTCTAACCCATGGAAGACTTAGTGATCACACCTCAAGGGCTTACGTTTTTTTCCAGACCATCTATAGGACATTTCCTGGCAGTCCTGGAGGAAATATATATATATATGGAGGTTTACGGGTTCCTCATAGAAAGGTAGCTTTGGAACTCAGGGGAAAATAATGGAGGTTGCAGAGGTTTACTCAGACATTCACGTCCCCAGTAGCAGGTATTACTACTTTTAATAGTAGTAATATTTTCACCCCCCAATAAGGTCGTCTAAGATGTCATCTTTTGTATTTAGTGGCGCTATACAGATACCCAAGAAAAGTTCCCTGCAATTTTTCCTTCATATTTGTTAATGATTATGCAGCCTCTCTTGGGTATGTATGAGAAAGGCAACTAGGAGTCTGTCATTCCCATAGAGACCATGATTTCATCTAGCCATAGTTTCTGGTATCAGGGTCCCAGGCTGAGTCTAGGAACACCATGTTCCACAAACCCAGGGGGTCCCACACCTATTCTGTTTGAACAGTGACCCCTAGAGAAGGTAACAAGGCATCTCAGCCAGGATCCAGCTATAATTTGGGCTCCTAACTGGCACAATTCCAAATTTATACAGGACAGGGGCCCTGGAACAGTTTAAAGAAGAATGGAAGAGATGTGGTGCTTCCTTTGCAGTCTTTGAGCTTGAATTAAGGAACACACAAGGGAAGTTATTCTTTTTCATTTTTTTTTTTTTTTTTTGAGACTGAGTCTCGCTCTGTCACCCAGGCTGGAGTGCAGTGGCACGATCTCGGCTCACTGCAACCTCTGCCTCCCAGGTTCATTCATTCTTTAGATCCTAAGATCTCTGAATTTAAAATTTTGAATTCTAAGAACGTGTAATATATCAGAAGCAATTCTCTTGCCTCAGCCCCCTGAGTAGCTGGATTATAGGCACTTGCCATGATGCCGGCTAATTTTTATATTTTTAGTAGAGACAGGGTTTCATCATGGTGGTCATGCTGGTCTCGAACTCCTGACCTTGTGATCCACCCATGTCGGCCTCCCAAAGTGCTGGGATTACAGGTGTGAGCCACCACGCCTGGCCGAAGTTCTTCTCTTCTAAGGACAAACCAGTCATATAAGAGATATTCGGAGCAAAAAGGCTCTGAAAGCCTTTAGAAAGGCAGATAGGTTCAGGTAATAGGCTCTCTTTAAGACAATGAAACCTATCAATGGACAGTTAGACTAGGCATCCCCTCATCATGAAAGGGAGGCAAAAAAGGGACATAACTGGGAAGATAAAGGGGCACGGTAGCAGGAGTCTAAGCATTTGCTCACTCAGTCCCAAGCCTGCTGATGATCTCTGCCATTCCCAGGGTTTGTGTTGTTCTAGATCCTATCAAAGCCACACCAAATGATTACAGAGAAAAAAGACCACACACAGAATTTAAAAATTAGTGCATGATCTTTGATAAGAACTGCATTGCAAGAAGGAAGGAGTGTCCACCAGCTCAGAACCAGGTGACCACCACACACCTGTTTTCTATCACATCAAAATGACAGGCTTTCCTTTCAACACAAGTTCAACCTTAGACCCCTCCTGAAAATTGCTTTGTGATCAGCAGGGGAGGAGGGGCTTCGTGACACTCACATAGGGGAGAGAAAACTCCTGACCCTTAGAGAGGGGAATCAAAAGAACCTATGATACTAGACAGAGAAGAGAAAAATGAACCTTGTACTTAGTTAGAAAACCTCAAAAAGGCTATCTGAAAGGGATGTTTTATCAAACCTTTGAAAGGAGTCTCACTCCTTGTATGGTAAAACATCATGGATCTATTATCTTGAGAGACTTAACTATTGGCAAGTAGTGCCGTTTTATTGAACAGAGCCAATTATTTTTTTCATCAAATGTCATCTACCTAAGGACAGATCAGGGTGGCTCTAGACAGGACCTCTGAGTCTGAGGGAGGTGGGGAGATGATCTGTGAGGTCCCTTCCCTCACCAAAATTCTGCAGACTCCCTGATAGCTGGCAAACCCCAGGACAAGGAGGAATGAGAAGAGGGGAGAGAGGGAAGAATATCCCTGTCCAGGAGGTCGCAGTCCAAAACCATGGGTGGCTTCAGGACATCAACGTTGGGATGATTGGCATTTGACATATCAGTTCATCTGCATCATTGCCTTCTTCTTGTCATTAATGAGGTGTATTTGGGTATCTTGTGGCCAGAGTTCTTTCAGGTGGGACATATTTCCCAAATTTCCTTTAGGGAACATGAGCCAAAGGAAGCAGGATGCCATAAAAAGGTGACCTGAGCCCTTAGAGTTCAGCAACCTTTTCCCCCAGGTTGTTGAGTATTTACATGCCAGCTGGGCTCTCCTACCCATGTGCAGCAGCAAGGAGATGCCTCTCCAGGAGCAGCCGGGGGCAAGCCAATGGGGGCAAGCCAACGGGGGCAAGCCAATGGCGACAGAGATTGTCTTAGTCTGTTTGTGCTGCAATAAAGGGACACCTGAGGCTGGGTTACTTATTAAAAAAGAAAAGATATTCATTTGGTTCACAGTTCTGCAGGCTGTACAAGAAGCATGGTGCCAGCATCTCCTTCTGGGGAGGGTTTCAGGAAGCTTCCACTCATGGTGGAAGGTGAAGGGGAACAGGCATCACATGGCAAGAGGGAGGAAGGAGAAAGAGGGGAGGAAGGTACCAGATTCTTTTTAGCAATCAGTTCTTGTGGAAATTAATAGAGCAAGAACTCAATCCCAGGAGAACGGCACCCATCCATTCAAGAGAGATCCGCCTCCATGACCCAAACACCTCCCACTAGGCCCCACCTCCAACACTGGGGATCAAATTTCAACATGATACTTTGAGGGGACAAATATCCAAACTCACATATTTTAATCATGCGGGGGTTGGAACAGTGGAGTCTGCTTCAGGGGAATGTCATTGCTGCAACCACAGTAGCCACTAAAACACAACTGTACCCTCGGTGGACACTCTGGATGAACAAGTCAACATACGGTCCTACGCTTCTGAATCTCTACTACATCCAGCAATAGGACAAGGAGGAGCTCTTCAAAGATGGGGAGGTCTAATATTCCTGCAACATAACACACCTTATTCTGATCTTCCTTGATGAAAATACTGGCATGAGCCAAATGTCCCCTGTAGAATGCATGCAGCAATGTCTTACTAATTCGAATTCAACACAGAACTGGTATAAAGAAGCCTATCTTCGAATCTGTCTGCGTTATTTATAAAAAGACTTTCATGATGAAATTGTTAATATAAAAATGTTAGAGTAATAAGGCTACTTAAGAAGTGGAGTTCTTTACAAGTGTAGCACCCAATATTTATACAAATTTCAAGCTATTTATTTTATTTGTGAAAGTTAGTCCACTCTACTCTTTACTAGAAATAATCTTTGCTTGCCTAATTTTGCTGAAAAGTGATTAAACCTTTCACAGGGTGGGAATCATATTTCACTTCTAGAGATCAATTGTAAACCCCTAGTACACTTCTAGAGATCAATTTTAAACCCCTAGTACGAATTAAAGAGTCGTCACTGTGGAAATTGAATACTGTAACTTGCTGTTTGGTTTTGTATTATTTTGATTAATATGAAATAATCTCTGTTTGATTACAAGCCCACATTTCCCTTCTATTTAGAAAGACAAAGGTGATGTCTGCTGAGTAAAAGCAATGTAAAACGATGTGCACCCACCACCCCAAGCCAGATCTAGCCTAGGTCAAGAACGTATATACCACAGCCAAGAGATGATACAATAGATTCCTTCAACTTGGTTCTTGGCAGCAACAATTCAAAAATGTTATTAATGTAGAAAATATTAATTCCCCACTGGGCACGGTGGCTCATGCCTGTAATCCTGGCACTTTGGGAAGCCAAGGCAGGCAGATCACATGGTCAAGAGATCGAGACCATCCTGGCCAACATGGTGAAAACCCATCTCTACTGAAAAAAAAAATTAGCTGAGCATGGTGGCACACACCTATAGTCCCAGCTACTTGGGAGGCTGAGGCAGGAGAATTGCTTGAACCTGGGAGGCGGAGGTTGCAGTGAGCCGAGATCACGCCACTGCACTTCAGCCTGGGCAACAGAGTGATACTCTGCCTCAAAAAAAAAGAAAAGAAAATATTAATTCCCATTCACAGGCTTGATTTAAACACATGATTACTGGAATTAGTTAACAAAGATTATGTGTTTATATTAGACCACATTTACTGTGTTAATTTCCTAACAATCATATACAATAGGAAGTCCACATTCTATGGAGTAGGACACAGAAGCTAAAGAAATTAAAATATAGCATAAGCAAAAGACAGATCTGGAATTCACATGGAAGCCATTTGATTTTGAGGCTCATGATCTTAACTATTTAATGATTTCTGCTTCCTTTCAGCCCGTGGTAGAATAGTACAGAATTTATAAACTTGTACACTTGCAAAAGATCTTAAATGAGTCATTAAGTTTGTCCCTGCCTCCTTTCCAGACGTTTCTTCATTAGTATTCCTGAAAGAAAGAACAATCAAGTCTCTACTGGGTATTTCCAATGCTGACACTTTTTATTTTGAGGGATAGGTCATTTCCTTACTGGTCTGCTATAATTGTTACACACATCTTCATGGTAATGAGACAATTCCGACCTCTTTCTCCTATAAAATCCACCAGTAAACAAGAAGAACAAAAAGCAAAAAAAGGGAAGCCAGAAGAATTTAATCCATAAACCCCAAACCACAATGGATGAGGACTAGAACACAATAAACAGTGGTAAATGATTCAACAGGAAGTGTGCTTCACAGGGATGGGGCTGGATGTAAGTGAGACAGGCTAGCAGTGAGAGGCAAGCTAGTTTGCCTGGTAGACTGAAAAGACTTAAGGAATTTGAGGTTAATATTCCGCAAGTGGAGATACAGTTGAAAGTGGCAGTAAAGCAGGAGCCTATAAATACTAGGATGGTTTGATGGCTGCTGGGTTTGTTTGTTTTTAGAGATGGGGGTCTTACTGTGTTGCTCAGGCTGGGTTTGAACTCCTGCGTGCAAATGATCCTCTTGCCCCAGTCTTCCAAGTATCTGGGACTACCTGGCTTGTTTGTTTTTCAGTTAGGAGAAGGAACAGTTAGAACAAAGGGTCCTAGATGCCACCATTCAAAATCAAGTCCCTTTCAGGATACCTGAGGATTGTTCTCTGAAGTTTAACCAGAAAGGCTCTGAACTGAGGGATTTGAGGCTCAGAGGTGGAGAAGAGTGAGCAAAAAAGAAAAGAGGTTAAACATTTGAGTCTCTAGACTTTAAAACTCAGTAGGCATCCAAAATAATAAATGAATAAAAAAGATCCACATCAAATTTAATCTTTGTGAAACTTCAGAACATCATGGTAAAGAGAAGATGCCAAAGAGTTCCAGAGATATATCCAAAGGATAAGGAATAAGAATAACCTTGCATTTTTAAGAAAAATATTAAAAACTAAAATACAGGGGAACATAATATGTCTTAAGATTTTTGATAAAAATTATTTTTAACTTAAAAGGTTACATCTAGCCAAACTATCAATCAAGTAAGTATAAGGGTATCAAAAAGACATTTCAGGCACACACACAGTCTCCCGTAAATGCTTTCTCAGGAAGTCACTAGAGGATATGTTTTCCTAAATGAGGAATTAAACCAAGAAAGAGGAAGAATGGGAGCCAGAAAACAGCAGACAGGTAAAGGGAATTCCCAGAATGCCAGCCAGGGAAGTGCCAGGACCACAGCTGTGTCGCAGGTGTAGAAGCCACCAGCCCAGGCTAGAGGAGAGGGGTCAAGGTTCTGAGGGTGTTTGTATGTGGGGATAATATCTCCAAAAAAAATCTCAGAATACATAAATTATTTGACAGATTTGACCTTGGGAATACTGTACAGAGAGATTTAGAGGCTTCTTATGCTATTTGGGAAGACAGAGTGTTCTCAATACTAGGCAAATGAAAAGAAAAGGAAATTATCAACTCCAGGAAAAACAGAAAGTTGCATATAAATAGAACTATAATCACAATGCTCTACCTGGTTTAATAGTAAACATTATTTCAATGAAGACAATACAGAATACAAATTAAACTTTGAGATGCTAATTTTATGGGGAAAATGAAGAGAGGAGAAAAAGGGGAGTGTAAATAATGATAGTCTTCATCTACCATTATGAGAAGGCAATAAGTAATGTCAAAAATGGATGAGTTGACAGATAGCAATCAAGGCATTTTATTTACAAATGATAAAGTAAATCCAAGAATGAAAAATATCTACTGGAGGAAGGTAGAAGAACAAGGAATTATTGTTTCTTGGGATAAGCTTTTTAGCATCATTTGAATTTTCAAATTATTTTTCTGTGATATGTGCATAAAAATTTAAATGTATTTTTTTTAAAAATGTATTCTTTACAATAGCTCAAAG
The DNA here is from genome assembly GCA_963573385.1 of Cacajao melanocephalus. NCBI lineage: Eukaryota > Metazoa > Chordata > Mammalia > Primates > Pitheciidae > Cacajao > Cacajao melanocephalus. The sequence goes on from CAUYLG010037631.1 coordinate 36,184, forward strand.
CCTTAGATGTGTAATCTGTATTCTCTTAAGGTTGATTAACAACAAAACACTGAGCTCTATTAATTTGCTGTTTTTACTAACCTATCCTTGGGCGCCTATCAGACCACAGGTAAATTCTTGGGAGTCACAGTTTTGCTTGTTTGTATTCATTTGAATTATAATTGAAAATGCATACGCCTATTTTGGATCTGGGTAGCCACTATGTAAGTGTCGTTTTGATACCTCTACTATCATGTGTGTATCTATTCAAGTTAAAGCCAATTAGCACTACTCTAATAATTACAGAACAATGAAAAAGAATAGAGTTTTCATCTATACAGGCTGCTATAACAAAATGCCATAAACTGAATGGCTTATACACAATGGAATTTTTTTTTTTTGAGACAGAGTCCTGCTCTGTTGCCCAGGCTGGAGTGCAGTGTGGCAATCTCGGCTCACTGCAACCTCTGCCTCCCAGATTCAAGTGATTCTCCTGCCTCAGCCTCCCCAGTAGCTGGGATTACAGGCATGTGCCACCATGCCCGGCTAATTTTTGTATTTTTAGTAGAGACCGGGTTTCACCATGATGGCCAGGCTGGTCTCAAACTACTGACTTCGAGTGATCCACCTGCCTTGGCCTCCTAAAATGCTGGGATTACAGGTGTAAGCCATCATGCTGGGACAACAATAGAAATTTATTTCTCATAGTTTTGTAGGCTGGAGGGTCTAAGATCAAGGTACAGGAAAATTCTGTGTCTGGTGACCTCCTCATACAAGGCCATCTTCTCTCTGAAACCTCACATAGTAGAGAGGTAAGGGGGTTTCTCTCAGCACGGTAAAGGGGTAAGGGGGTTTCTCTCATACTTCTTTTTTTTAATTTTTATTTTTTGAGATGGAGTCTTGCACTGTCACCCAGGCTGTAGTGCACTGTCACCCAGGCTGTAGTGCAATGGCACGATCTCGGCTCACTGCAATCTCTGCCTCCTGGGTTCAAGCAATTCTCCTGCCTCAGCCTCTGGAGTAGCTGGGACTACAGGCATGAGCCACCATGCTCAGCTAATTTTTTTTTATTTTTAGTAGAGACGGGGTTTCACCATGTTGGCCAGGATGGTCTCCATCTCCTGACCTCGTGATCCGCCTGCCTTGGCCTCCCAAAGTGCTGGGATTACAGGCATGAGCCACTGCACCCAGCCTCTCAGACCTCTTTTATAAGAACACAAATTCCATTCATGAAAGCTCTACCCTCATAATCTAATCACTTCCCAAAGGCCCCACCTCCTCATACCATCACCTTGGGGTTTATGATTTCAATGCATGAATTTTGGAGGGACACATTCAGACCATAGCAAGCAGTAAATGATGCAGCTGTACATCAAATGAAAATCATAGCACATGAAATCATAGCAGGCCCATGAATAAAAACTATGTAATAGGCCAGGTGCTGTGGCTCATGCCTGTAATCCCAGCACTTTGGGAGGTCGGGAGTTCAAGACCAGCCCAACCAACAGAGAGAAACCCCATCTCTACTAAAAATACAAAATTAGCTGGGCATGGTGGCGCATGCTTGTAATCCCAGCTACTCGGTAAGCTGAGGCAGAAGAATTGCTTGAACCCAGGAGGAGGAGGTTGTGGTGAGCCGAGATCGCACCATTGCACTCCAGCATGGGGAGCAAGAGTGAAACTTTGTCTCAAACAAAAACGAAATAAAAACAAAAAAAACCTATGTAATAATTTGAATAAATCAAGTGTTGAGGAAATTCCCAAACCACATTGTAGAAGAGTACCAGAAACTCAAAAAAAACCAGCAGTCGATATAATATTCATGTTGCAAAGTAGCAATTTAAGTTCAGCAAAACAATGTCACATAAAAGTAGTGTTGTTAATTTGAATTACATTTATTGATTTTGTAGGCTTTAAAATATATACAGTTAAAAATTTATATTATATAACTACGGTAAGCATAAGGAGTTTATCCCATTTTCATATTAGTACATATGGGTTCAAATAATAATACAGTCCTTCAAATAATTTCCACATTATTTAAGTTATTCTGTTAAGTGAATTTGTACATTATTTAAATTTGAGAAGCACTGACTTGTTTATATGTACTGAGAGATCTGATTGGGTCAGTTTGCTACAATCCAGGATGGAATGTCACCCAATTTGTGGCACTCACCAAGTATTCATTAACTTAGAAGAAAGTACTTTTCTCTTTCATCAATTTTATTTCACCAACTTAATTATCAGATGATATAGTGAACAGCTTCATTGTCTTTAGCACTGGAATTTCTCTCTCTTTTTTTTTTTTTTTTTTGAGACAGAGTCTTGCTCCACTGCCAGGCGCCAGGCTGGAGTGCAGTGGCGCGATCTTGGCTTACTGAAGCAACCTCTGCCTCCTGCGTTCAAGCAATTCTCCTGCCTCAGTCTCCCGAGTAGCTGGGACTACAGGTGCACGCCACCATGCCCAGCTAATTTTTTTTATTTTTAGTAGAGACGGGGTTTCACCATGTTGGCCAGGATGGTCTCTATCTCTTGACCTCATGATCCACCTGCCTCGGCCTCCCAAACTGCCAGGATTACAGGCGTGAGCCACCGAGCCCGGCTAGCATTGGAATTTCTTTATCCTGACTTCAGCTTGTTGGGTGCACTCATTAATATATAACTTATGCCTCCCCTAAACTCAGAGAAATAAGTAGGAAAAAATTTGGGGGTGGGATGTTTTCACTTCCTTTTGCTGCCATAACATCTTATCACAAATTTAGCAGCTTAAGAACAACCTAGGTTTGTTATTTTATATTTCTGGAGGTCAGAAATCCAAAATGAATTCTAGTTCCTCTAGAATCTGTTTCCTTGCCTTTCCCAGCTTCTAGAAGCTTCCTGACCTATGCTGAGGTCATCAAATCTCTTTTTCTGCCTGCAATCCTACTGCCTTCCTCACTCATTTATAAAGACCCTTGTGATTACACTGAGCCCACCCAGATAGTTCAAGATAATCTCCCTACATCAGGGTCCTTAATCACATCTGCAAAGCCTCTTTTGTCATGTAAAGTAACATACTCAGGTTCCAGGGAGTGGGACAGATCTTTTGGGTGGCATTATTCCGCTTACCGCAAGGGATGCCACTATGTCCAGCCTGTCCCCAGAGCAGAAACTGATGGAAGAATCTGCTTTGGTAGTATGAGAACACAGGCTCAGAAAGAAAAAGAAAAGAGGAATGGATGGAAATTAACAGAGAGGCATTTCATGGTGAATCAGGAAGAGGTTCTTTTTCTGAGGAAGATCAAGAAGCATGCTGAGGATTTACAAAGCCTGGGAAAGCCACAAACTAAGGAAGAAAAAGCAGACTGCTTCCCTATGGGTTTGTTTGAACAGTTACCTGGGAAAGACTTTGCTGCGAGGTCACACCAAATTACCGCGTGCGTGAAGATTATACTCAGTTTAGCTCCAAACTCACCATCTACATTTTTTATTTCAAACTTTGCAGACAAACCAAACAATGACATCAGAATTAAAATGGTTCCACCACCTCCCTGTTCTTATGCCATTGTTTTTCTTTTTCCATGATTCCTATAAGAAACCTGACACTAATTAAGCCAGCGCAAGAAGAAGAAGAAGAAAAAAAAGATGAATCATCCACCACTCTGGAGATAAACCAAGAAGTAAGAAAAACTGATCTTTATCCAAAAGGATAATGGTGAAAGATTGCATTCGCAAAGGGGGTGATATACTCAGAGCTTAAATTTCCAAAAAGACAACAAAACATGGAGAGTCCCATGAGATCTACCAGCTGCTTCTCTCTGTTAAGATGTTTCCCCTGGCGACAGCTAGGGAAGCTTGGGTGTATTTTCCCCTTGCTGTGTCATATGATGTGCCTTTCCCTACCCCCACCTCCTCCAGACTGCTGCCTCCATCAGTGCCTGTGGTGTGCGTGTATATGTGTGTGTGTGTATTGGGTTTCTCTCTCCCTTGTAAGAACACGACCAGCCCTCCCCTCCTGCTGTTGCTGCAGCTCTGACTTGCTTTTTCCTGCCTCTTTCCTCCCCTCTCTCTTCTTGCTTAGCTCCTTGCCTTCTGGTAAGTATGACAAACACTCCCCCAGCCCTGTGAGAAGACGTAGTGTGCGGTTTGTGGTGTTCGGAACTTGCAACTTTAAGATTGTCAGTGAACTGTTGGAGAACTTTTCGTTGTTGTATTTATAAATGAAATGTGTTCCTCAGGGAGGGATGTGTCTGTGATAGTCATCTGGAATAGCCAACACAAGTGAAAAGTTCTCTCCCTGGGGAGGGGAAAATAAGGCAATTAAGTTTATTTAAGATAAAAATTAGAAATAATTTCTTTGCCACATAATATAAAATGGATGATTGAAAAGTAACAAAGTTCTTTGACTTTTTTTTTTCCCCCTCTTGTGAACTTGTCTTGAGGCTACTTTTAGAAATTGAGTTGTCCTGGGGTTTATAATGACTATTCTGTTTTAAAGTAAATGTGGAACAGGAGTTTAAAGAATAGCCAGGGAGTTAAGAATTAAAAACATCAATGATTGTGGCATCTGATAAAGAATAAATCAAATACAAACAACCACTTGGATTTAGACTAACCAAAGTAAAACTCCTATGGACAGCCTATTTTCAATGATTTTGAAGTTTGTTTTACTTGAGATTTTATTTCTTCCTAAGGTAGTCTCCCCAACTTTAAAACCCTCATGTGGATTTAAGCCAGTAAATGTTTATTACTGTTTTCAATTTGATTGAAAAATTGTTCTCTTGATTTTCAAGGATGAAGTGCTAAATGCCATGACTCATTTTAGAATAGCTTAAAATAACTTCTGGCTGGACAGCAGGTGTCATGTGTCTTTCTCTGAGTTTGGGGTCGGGGCGGGGGATGAGTTATATATAGATGAGCGCAATCAACAAGTAGAGGTCAGGGTAAAAAAATCCCAGTGATGAAGATAATGAAACTGCGTGCTGCATTATTTGATAATCAAGTTGGTGAATTCAAATCAGTGAAGGAAAAAAAGTACTTCCTCTAAGTCATGAGTGCTTGCTGAGCATCACAAGTCGGTGGCAATGTCTCTGTGTTGAGTTTTCTGTTCTTGTTGGTGTCCCAGCATTTGATTGACATCTACTGCCCTGAGAACAGGAAAAGGAAGCTGTGCAGTTTGTAGAACAGTATGTTTTTGTTTTCACTTTCATGTTACCACAACAGCAAAACCTGCGAATTATGAGGATCTTGCCATATTTTTATGCTGCTAATTGGCAGCATCACTGTTAAATACTATTTACAAATAAAATGCACCATAACTTAAAGGGCTAACCAAATTCTATTGCAACCCTAGAAGTCATAATAGTCAGAAACCCTGGAATCTCTGACTCACTTCCATCTCTAACCCTTTCTTAAGAGCCTTTACTATTGCTGAATTATTTCTTGAGTTGGTTCCTCCTTGTTTATGAAACATTTCTACTTCTTAAAAATTATTAAGTTTTTCTAGAGCTTCCTGACTTAGAAGAGAAAATTGTAATCTGTTTTTTCTTTTAAAAAGTTGGTTTATATATTGGAATAAAAGAGTATTGTAGACATTTAAGGAATTGTTGGTATAAGCATCACAATGTTTCTTTTCTTTCTTTTTCTTTTTTTTTTTTTGAGACGAGATCTTACTCTGTCTTGCCCAGACTGGAGTGCAGTGGCGCAGTCTGGGCTCACTACAACCTCCACTTCTCAGGTTCAAGCAATTCTCATGCCTCAGCCTCCCAAGTAGCTGGGAATACCAGTGCCCGCCACCACACCCAGCTAATTTTTGTATTTTTAATAGAGACAGGGTTTCACCGTGTTGGCCAGGCTAGTCTCCTGGTCTCAGGTGATCCACCCATCTCAGCCTCCCAAAGTGCTGGGATTATAGATCTGAGCCCCCATGCCTGGCCCATGTTTACATACTACTTGGTTTATTTATTTATGCCTTCCCTCATTCCTTGTCTTATTCCAAAAATGATGCCAGTTCTAACTTCAGAAAAAGTATTCATGTTGCTCATCTGAAAAAGAAAAGGCCAAAAAAGTGAGAAATGGCTCTCGTATCCAGTGTAATAATGCATTTACATCAAAATATTCATACTAAGCAAAATATTGAATTATGGATCAAATAGAGCTTAGAGATGTTATGAATCATTTAAATAAATTCAATGGATCTTCTATTAAAGATTTCAACTTTGAAAGAAAACTAATGCCATTTTAGATTTAAATATTTTAAATATATACAGTCATATCTATCCAGTGATTATTAATCTATATAGAATTATATAGGAAAATTATAATGTAAATTGACTAGTGTAGGCAAAATGACAAATATGGTCACAAAAAAACAAGAGAATGAATTAATTTCTTAATGTGGATAATAAGGAATAGCACTGAAAATTGAAGATCAAAACCAAAAATATGCCAGTAGTTTGACTTGATTTGGAAAAAGAACTTTCCACTGTTCCTACTTTAATAACTGTAACATGAATGGTTTGTGAAAGGACATTCACTCTATGGTAGAAAGCATAATTGGTATTTACTTGGGGGATATCCCTGCCATTGAAATGTAGCCTTGATATGCAGCAACTAGGTCAGCTACATAAAGCCTAACTGTGCTTACCACTAGATACTACTCCCAAGATGGAGGCTAATCACTCTGAACAGCTTGCAGCTGAACAACAGTCATCACCTCCAGGGGACAGCTCATCATTACCCAGTCACAATGGTCTGGAGAAGGAACATGGCCAGGATTCTTCAACCCCAGTCCAACCACCAGAGAAAGAGGCAAGTGCACACCCCGATATCTCTGAAGAGCTGAATCGACAGCTGGAAGACATCATTAACACTTATGGGTCTGCCGCCAGCACAGCAGGGAAAGAGGGCTCCACCAGGGCCAGTGAGCAGCCTGAGAATGCGGAGTCACCTGACAACGAGGATGGGGACGGTGAGGAAACAACTGAAGAGGCTGGAAGAGAGCCTGTTGCTTCTGGAGAGCCACCTGCTGTGAAAGAGCCTGTCAGCAACAAAGAGCAAAAATTGGAAAAGAAAATCCTGAAAGGATTAGGCAAGTAGTTATGTTCAAATATGTGACTTTTCTGTGTAGTATTCCTAAAAAAGGGGCACGTCTTTCAACCTTCACTAAAAGCCACATATAATATTTGGATTACTATAGTAGTTACATTTAAAAGGACATTCACTCTATGCTAGAAATCATAATTAGTTGGTATTCACTTGGGGGATATCCTTACCATTGAAATGCAGCATTGATATGTAGCAACTAGGTTAGCTACATAAAGCCTAAATGCAGATTACTACATTTTTCCCTTGCTGTATTTGTCCCCAGCCCTTTCCCCTCAATAGAGCTCAGGTGAAATTTTCAGCGTGTTACCCGTCTACCTTCTGTTCCATGGCTTCCTATTGCTTTTAGGATGAAGACCAAAATCTTTAACATGTTCTCTAAGATCCTAATGGTCTAACTCCAGCCAGTCCTAGTTTGATCTCACATTACTCTAACCGCCAACATCACCTTCCTGAACACTCTGCCTGTATTACTACCACCGCCACTACTGCCTGATAGCTAGTCACTCTGATCTTGCCTTTCGGGTCTTTGAACATGCTATACTCCATCTCTCACAAGGCCTGTGCACCTCCTAGTTTCTTTACCTAGAAATCTCTACCTATCCTCAAGCGCCCAGTGAGTGTTTATTAATGCCTAGTCTTTGTGAGGCACTGTGTAGGTGCACAAAGATAAATAAGTCATGGCCCTTTGGTCAAGGTGCTCTAGGTGTAGAGAAAACAGAAGACATGGAAACTATGTAGGAGAAGTGCAAAAACAGGAACAGGAAAAATTTTTAGGAGAGCATGGGAGATTGGTAACACCAATGATGGCTGTGAAAAAAGGGTGAGAATGTTAATTTTTTTAAACTCTGAGTGAAAGCATGTTACTGTACATAGGAAAGTCCCTTGGCTTGTCTTTCCTGGTGGAAACACTCACTACAAACACCCCCTTCCATGGGATACTTTCCCTGACATGCCCAGGCAGAGTTAGCATCACCTTCCTTAGTTTTCCATTATATTTTCAGCAGCAATCATTTGTTTATATACCATGCTAGATGGAGAATGTATCAAGGGCAGAGACCACATCTTATTTGTTTCTGGAAGACTGTATGGTAGAGTGAAAGATCAAGAGCATTGGAGTCAGAACTGGGTTCAAACTCCAGTAACCAGATTATCTGTAAACCCAAAAATATGCCTATACTGAAGTAGAATTTTTTTCTGCAGTGAGCAGGTATATACAAACCTACCCACAAAGGCCAAGGAAGCTGAAGGCCATAAAAAGAGTCTGAAAAATCCGGTTTCTCAGAAAGAAATATTGAATAGGGTCTTACAAACAGTAGTGCTGTCTTGGACAGCAGTGAGACAGTGGATGCCTGCACCCCCTCCAGAAAGCATCGTTTATATAGCAAGCTTTCAGGGTAAAGTCAAGTGCAGCTGGTCACATCTCAGACTTTCTTGCCAAAACTCATGACCACTGGGTACGTTAGATAAGCATCTTTCTGAAGGATTATCTATGCTACAGGCATTGTTTAATGACCTTGCTGCAGAACAGCGGTCAACCTTTTTGGCACCAGGGAAGACAGTTTTTCCATGCACTAGGAAGGGATGGTTTCAGGATGATTAAAGCACATTACATTTATTGTGCTCTTTATTTCATTATTTTTACATTGCAACATATAACGAAATGATTATACAACATAATGTGAGAATCAATGGGAGTCCTGAGCTTGTTTTCCTACAACTAGACAGTCCCATCTGGGGATGATGGGAGACAGTGACAGATCATCAGGCATTAGATTCTCACAGGGAGCATGCAACCTACATCCCTCACTTGGGCAGTTCACAATAGGGTTCGCGCTCTTATGAGAATCTAATGCCACCGCTGATCTAACAGGAGGTGGAGCTCAGGCGGTAATGCAAGTGATGGGGAGCAGCTGTAAATACAGATGAAGCTTTGTTCCGTTGCCTGCCACTCATCTCCTGCTGTGCAGCCCAGTTCCTAACAGGCCACGGACCGGCATCAGTCCAACCGGCACCAATCTCCAGGGTTGGAGATCCCTGCTGTAGAACACCTTGGTATGGAGGTGTCAAACATTAGTCATCATGGCAGGTTTGCTTCAAGATGGTGTCAATCTTGCCATGCCACAGGCTATTTTCCTACACATACCACTACGATGCTAAAACCCATTGCTACAACGCTTTTAAGAAGGGCTAAATGACACATTCAGGTAGCATTCTTGACCCAACTAGTATAAAATTAAAAGAACCCAGATAATAACTTTAAAGTATCTTCAAGTTCCAAAGTGCAGGGTTGGAATCACTCTAGTGTTTTGGAACATGGAAAAACAATAAAATTGCTCTGTGTTACAGAGCAATTGTTTCTTCTCTGACCAAATATCTCAAATGTGTCCCTTTGCAAAGTTAGTTATTATTCAAGTTTCTATAAGACAATAACAAAATTTCATTCCAGAGGTAAACAACTTCAGGTGTTTCTAACCAGAAATGTTATTTTTAAATCACCCTAAAACTTTTACACAGTAATTTGTGTGTGTGTGTGTGTGTGTTGTATTGTATTGAGGGGAAAGATATGAAGAAAGTAGAGACAAAGTTAAAATAACCAATTTGGGTTTCTACTTTCTTCCATGAGTTATTTCATAATCTGCATTAACCTTAAAATTATCAAATAATCAGGATGATCTTTTTAAAAATTCCAGCTCTCTTATTCTGCCGCTATTTACAAATTACCAAATTCCAACTGTGTTTTACCAAAATCAACTCTTGTGGATTAGAGTATCTAGGTGTCTCCACTGTAATTGAGTGTGTGTGGGCTCATGACCTTTCTGGGCCTTCCCACTCAGCATCATTAGCATATTATTGTAAACACTGTACAATTTAACAACTACATTATGCATGAAAATGACATTTTTGGGCTAACCTCAACTTGTAACCAAAATTTTAAACTTTGACACAAACAGACTGTGGAAGCAATGGTTATGATTCTTCACAAAGTGTTTTCTCCACTCTTTTGGAGAAAAGATAAAAATCTGGCTGTGGTCTCCTTTTATAACCTATTTGGAACTTTCATAGAATTTTAATAAATCATTCAACCCTTATCTGAAGATATATTCTTAGATTTTGCTTATATACTTAATCAAAGATGTCTTTAATCAATGAATTTATCAGATGCTATTTGCTTTATTGGTACATCTGAGATGCTCAAATGTTTTGACTCTCTACTCTAACATTTTCCAAAGTGTGTCCACTTTGGGATGTTTGAAATTTCACAAAGTTAAACAGTTCCTTTACTGCCAGAATTTTCTGACCTTTAATGCATACACAATGAAAATCTAAAATAGTGATGGGCATATTTTCCATCACTTCCAAAACTTATTGGATCAGTGAGAGACTTTTTTGTACAGAACACCTTCAATATTTGGGAAATGTCTCTACAACTCAAGCACCCAGGACTTATTTGTCCTTTTGAGGTTGCATATTCTCCTACAATAAACACACTACATACCAGAGCAGCTGGGGAAAAAATTAAAAATCTCTCTAGCAGGTAAAGTCACTTTCCCCTTGGCATCTGAAATGAAAGAAATGAAAACAGATTTCCCATTATGCAGCAACATGCCACGTTCACATCTAAAGTATCCCCTTGTTCTCCTACTCACATCCTCCAGGCTGAGGTATCTCTCATTTATCACTTCTTTGACAACATTACATGGACTAGGGGGAAAACAAAGCTCATCTATAGGGCTATTCTGAGCTCTGAATCCATCTAATCAACCTACTAATTTTATAGACAGAGAAACTGAAGCCTAGGGAGTTTCAGAGTCTGCCAAAAAATGTTACTCATGTAGTTGATGTGATTGCGAGATTAGTCATAAAGCAAGGGACAGATCTTGTATCACTGACATCACAGGACCAAAGGTGTACAGAGTAAGCATCATATTGGTTAAGGAGCATTTATTACAGCTCAGTTAATAAATTTTGTCTTTCTAGTTACAATGAGCTTCAGTGGTACCTTCTGAGAGGCCCCTGACTAGGACATCAGTATTCTGAATTGTCTTCAGACATCCATTTACATAGTATTCCTTTTTGAGAAGGAGTCTTGCCCTGTCACCCAGGCTAGAGTACAGTGGTATGAGCTCAGCTCACTGCAACCTCCACCTCCCAGGTTCAAGCAATTCTCCTGCCTCAACCTCCCATGTAGCTGGGATTACAGCTGTGTACCACCATGCATGGCTAATTTTTGTATTTTTAGTAAAGACAGGGTTTGACTATGTTGGCTAGGCTAGTCTCGAACTCCTGACCTCAAGTGATTTGCCCACCTCGGCCTCCCAAAGTGCTGGGATTACAGATGTGAGCCACCACGCCCAGCCCATAGTCTTCCTTTGAATGGTCACTTTCCTAGATAGTCTGTTTCAGCCATTTTAGCCAGATTTCTAGTTTCTCTGAGAGTGTAATAACCTACTGCGTTGATATAAATTCTAAATTTTCTGAAGGAGATGGTAAGAAGACTAGAGAAATTCAAGGGAAAGAGGAATAGGCAGAGACATAAAACTTCACAAGTAGATTCATGGAGAAGCTAGAACCTAGATTGGACCCTGACAGGGGGAGGGTTTACAGAAGCAGATGGAGGGGAGAGAAAAATGTGTTGTGAGGAAAATTATCCGTATTCTCTTCTGACCAAGGTAGGGATTGGATAGATGAATATTTTACTGTTTTTCTAATATTTTTATTTTTGTTATTGCTAATAGTGTATACATATCATCAGTTGACCTAATAAGAACTCCAGATCCACTCTCCTACTGAGTAGAGGCCAAAGTTCCCATATAAATATGACAAGGCCACTAAAAGATAAGAGAGAGAAAATGTCAGCCAAATGGAAAAAAATCTCACAAGAAAACATAGGCTGGGTGGTATTTTCAAAACTGACAGAGGCCTTAAAACCAAATGAAACAAGCAAACGAAAACCCTGACAATGAGAGGTGACAGTGAGGAGTAAGAGAATCTTTGTAAATTTAAAAAGTGGACCATAATAGTCTAAGATAACCAATATGCCATCCAAACAATGTTGCTTTTGTTTTTGTTGTTATCTAAATCAAGCTAAAAATGGTGAAAGCTATTTTAGTTGTGAAATGAACAAACCTTAAAGGCTGAACTCAGAATCCATTTAGTCAAGACACTCATTTTATAGACAGGAAAATTAAACCAGAGAGTTTGAGAGTCTATCCCCCCCACCAAAAAAAATCACTCAACTAGTTGATAGCAGAGTCGGTTCTGGAACCCAGGTCTCTTATTCTTAGTCCAGTGTGAATTTATGCATACATGAATCTTACTTCCCTTAAAAGATACCTATAGATGTTCAGGATTTATCTCATGCTTATTTTTAGAAATCATATTAGAAAAAACACAACTAACAGTGAAATATGAATCTAGGTCTAACATTTGGGAAAAGGACTAACATTTGGGAAAAGGACATCCACAGCCTTTCTGGCTTTAAGTTTCTGCCACAATACATGGAAATCAGGAAGGTGGGTGGAGGGGTACACAAGTACATATTCATGACCAAATTTAATCCCGAAGTTCTAAAAGAAATTTTTAGAATTTTGGAAAAGGCATAATTTTGTTTTTGGTTTTGTTTGTTTGTATGTATGTTTGTTTGTTTGTTTTTGAGAGATGGAGTCTTGCTCTGTCACCCACGTAGAGTGGCCTATCTCGGCTCACTGCAACCTCTGCCTCTCAGGTTCAAGCTCACAGTCTCCTGCCTCAGTTTCCCAAGTAGCTGGAACTACAGGCATGTGCCACCACACCCAGCTAATTTTTGTATTTTTTAGTAGAGACAGGGTTTCGCTATATGTTGGCCAGGCTGGTCTCGAACTCCTGACCTCTGGTGATCTGCCCACCTCAGCAAGTGCTGGGATTACAGGCATGAGCCACAGCACCCGGCCAGAAAAGGCATAGTTTTGAACACATTAAATCTGCATAAGTTGTCACCAAACTTAGTATAAACAATCATTACTATGCTAAACGTTTCAGAAAAATCCTGGTCCACATTTCTGCAGCTGGCTTAGTTGCCTTTACTTTCAGGTTCTTTGTTTCTTTGATGTAAAAATAATTGCTCCATCTTCCAATAAAACTGTGCCAGTGACCACAGCCATATGCGACAGCACTGTGTCTGCTACACAGGTGGTTCCACTTTCATGTCAACTTCCTACCATGCTGAGCATTTCAGAGTGTAGTAGCTACATGCCCACATGCCTTCCTAGCTGTAATGAGAAAGAAATGAAGCTTACTTTGGAAGGACATGTTAGGAGGAAGGCAGGTGATTCCCTCCTGATAAAACGTCCCTGAATAAAGTCAGTTTTTCCTCTTGTATTTGACACTGTCATCAAATGACCCTACTTCCGTGGAGATGTAGTGACAGCCTTTTGTAGATGACGAGCAAGTCTCTCTCTTCCTCTCCTCCGTGATTACTCCACATAGCACCCTAGTCCAACAAAACCAATGGAAGTTGAAGAACTGAGGTCAGTGATGTCGTAAATTTATGAATTCTGCACATGCCCATCTCCAGTTCCCTGGATATTTTGTTGAAGGGAAGAATAATTTTTGAAGGTATATCGATGCACCTGAATGTTAACCTTCTATGTAAAATAACAGGCTAGAGCAAAAAGAGACGTCAGTGAGTGTGAAGATTAAAAAACAAAACAAACAAAAACAAAAAGAAACATCTTCTCACAGTTACAGAAAACAAAACCTAAGGACAGAAGATACTTAATGTGGGAAGAAAGTGAGAACCTTTGGACTCCCTCGTTTCTATCTCTCCCAAACAAGACATGTAATGGTTTTATAGGTCAGTATGCACACTGAGTGGCATCCCAGCATACGTAAAACATCACAGGTGAGAGTAAGATCTGTCTTTCCTCTAGTCGGTCACAGAAAGTAGTTTATTTGATTCACATGATACCAGTTTGAGCTAGTTAGCTTTATTTTATTCTATTATTATGGTCGTTTACAGAGCACTCACCATGGGCTAAACACTGTTTTACGTCCTGGGCCAAGAATGGTCAAGAGCAGTCTCTTGACTTATAATAGATGCCACTCTAACTTGGGATAGCGGTCTTCATGTGGTGGGCACCTTCCCTGGACTGAAGACAAGGATGAAGGGATGGCCTGAACAATGCAAATCCATCCCCGTCACTAGAGAAAAAACTCAAACACGTTTGGCAGGGCTGAGGCAGCAGTGATTCTCGGCTGCAAAGGGCAGCACGTATTGCCGCAGGCCATAACTGAAAAGCTGGAAGGGACCCTACTCACACCCACCTTCCCCTGTCTTGGGCGGTGTCTCTAATCTGAACTGACTCACTGGGCAAAAATAGACAAAACTAACTGTTGGGAATGAGGTCAGTTTTTCAACAACAAAAAAGTTTCCTTCTATTTCTTATGGTTTCTCTGGTATCAGAATTCCACGTGAGAGTGCAGTGACTTAGAACAAGTAAGCTAGCCTTGGATTCCAGCCTTGGCTCTGCCAGCACTAATCACGTAACTTTGGACATTTCTGGGCCTTAAATACTAAAATCCATAAAATTAACCAGTTAGTCTGAATGCTCTTTGAAATTCCTTCTAGATCTAAGATTTTTTGATTCCATTGTCAGGTTGCCAGATTTAGCAAAGGAAAATACAGGATGCCCAGAAAAATTTGAATTTCAGGTAAACAAATAATCATTTTTTAATACAAGTATGCCCCATGTCCTATATTTCATCTGGCAACCCTAATTTCATGACGTATATGCCTCTCCAAGATGAAAGCAAGTACTGCAAGGGTAAATGTCTGTTCTTGGGGGAAAGGTTGTCAAAGTTGTTAATATTCTTAAGCAGGCCGGGTGCGGTGGCTCACGCCTGTAATCCCAGCACTTTGGGAGGCCGAGGCGGGCGGACCACCTGAGGTTGGGAGTTCAAGACCAGCCTGACCAACACGGAAAAACCCCATCTTTACTAAAAATACAAAATTAGCCAGGCGTGGTGGTGCATGCCTGTAATCCTAGCTACTTGGGAGGCTGAGGCAGGAGAATGGCTTGAGCCCAGGAGGCAGTTTGCGGTGAGCTAAGCTTGCAGTGAGCTAAGCTTGGGGTGAGCAGAGATTGCGCCACTGCATTCCAGTCTGGGCAACAAGAGTGAGACTCCGTCTCAAAAAAAAAAATAAATAAAATATATATATATATATATATGTACATATATATATATATATATATATATATATTCTTAGGCAGATTTGTATCAGGAAACGTGGGCTTTGTTGTGTGACTTGACCACCCTACTCTGATTAAACAGAGTGGTTTTCATAGACAGATGGGGATGGGAAAATGCCCCACCTTGCCTGGACTGTTGGAAGAGATATAATTAGTGGCAAATGTGGGCCTCAGCCTCCTACCCGCTTCCTCTCCCAGCTCAGCTCAATGGTGGCTTGAAGACAAAATTTCCAGGCACCGCAAAAGGGCAAATGGGCCCTTTGAGCTTAAGAAGACAAAAGCAAGAACAAAAGAAAAAGAGAAGGAAGAACTTGAGGCTCCCTGTTAAATAATCATGAGCAGATTAATTTTTTTAATGCAGCATAAACTCCAACTGGAAACAAAATGAAACTGCCAACGGATATTAAGGCATAGGTGGGAGAGAGGAAGGCCCCAGAAGGCTGAGTCCATTATCACAGAGACACAAAAAATGCTTGTGGAAAAAGCCCTCTGTATCTTTGCTTGGTTTTCTTTCTATATTGATTTTATTCTGTTTGGTAGGAAAGAGGATCAAAGTTATTCCCACGCCAACCCCAGGGAATGGGTTTATGTACAAAAAAGAGAGATTTGGCTCCCCCCAAAAGAGGGGAAAGAGGTACCAAAAGAACAAAAAACACGGGAAAAAATGGGCAGACTACTTCATCAAGTTTCTCTTTTGGCAGGAATCCTAGCAACTTCGTGTTGCTGTTTCGTACTAGTCATAAATTTTGATTGGCTGTTTTGCTTCCTTTTTGTTAATTCAAGTTGGAAACAGGTGATGTATTCTTCCAGAAAGTCAGTATTTTTGATGCATAAAATCTTTCGATTCTGAAGAATACAAGGAGGAGTGATAAGAATGTATTCTTGTGATGAAAATTGGGGGACTTCTGTTAGAGCAAACATTTATTGAGAGTCTGCCATGAACCTCACACCGTAACACACATTCACAAACTTCCCAACTGACGTTCACTCTGTAAGGTAGGTGTCATCCTTTCCATAGGAAAGAAAATTATATCTGGTAAGATGAATGGCTTGGCCAAGGTTGGGAATAATTAGCAGGTGGTCAATCTGAGAATCCAGCCCTTATCACCTGACTGCAAACTCAACACTTATTTTTTTCATGTCTTTTTTTATGTATATATAAGTATATATAATAACAGTGTCTTATTTATGACATATTACAGATATGTTGTTAAAGTTGCACGCTTTCTTCATATATACATTAACATATTTATGAGAATATATGAAATGCTATCATTTCATGTCTTTTCTTTAAGGCAAAGAAGCCAACCTGCTAATGCAAAATCTGAACAAGTTGCAAACACCTGAAGAAAAGTTTGATTTTTTATTCAAGAAGTATGCTGAATTGGTAAGATCTTTGATTAGCTTCTTTTGTCAGAATGATTCAGGCTCTGGTTAGAGCTCAGAAAAGGAGACTTAGTTTTTTCGTGTACATCATTAAAGAGCATGGCTGGTAACTTTGAACAAGCCTAAGCTAGAGTTCATAAAAGAAGAATTTCTTAAGGAAAAAAAAGAAATGCTGAGAAATAACAGCAGGAGGGAGAAAGAGGCCAGAATTGGAGTCTCCTCCACCTCCAATTACGTGTGTAATTTTGGGGATAGGAGACTGAAGTATGCGTGATTGAAATTGTAGATATTTTAAAGTTCTTTTTAGCTTTGTAACAAAACTGTATTACATTGAGAAATATACTCAATGCAAAGATAAACAGGCCAGGTGCAGTGGCTCACACCTGTAATCTCAACACTTTGGGAGGCCAGGATGGGAGGATCGCCTGCTCCCAGGAGTTCAAGACCAACCTGGATAACATAGTGAACGCCCATCTCTACAAAAAGTTTTTAAAATTAGCTGCGCATAGTAATGCGCACTTGTAGTCCTAGCTTCTCAGGAGGCTGTGGCAAGAGGATTGCTTGAACCCTGGAGTTTGAGGTTACAATGAGCTATGATTGTGCCACTGCACTCCAGCCTGGATGACAGCAAGACCCTGTCTCTAAATATAAATAAATAAATAATAGATAGATAGCTAATAAATCTTCACTTTCATTCAGTTCTCCTACCTAGGGTTTTTGAGAGCCACAAAGGGAACACAGCAGGGGGTAGAGTCAATGCCACCCTTCAGTTCATGCCACATTCTAGTCTGGTCCATTTCTGTATTTATTATCTTTGATCCTCTTTCTTCTCCCCCTTGCCTACAATAGCAAAGCATTTCATGTGGATTGTTTTGTACCTGGTTCTAGGTGCTCCTAAGCAGCCCCCTTCTCAATAAATTGGAGCCCCTTGGAGCAAAGGAAGACATTCTCAGTCATCAGAGAATCCTCATAGTGGACTGCCTCCTCACCAGTAACTCTAGAATTGGCCAGTTGGAGAAAAGGGGAAGGTTTAGTAAGCCCAGTGTCTCTAGTTTCAAGGAACAACAAACACCTGCCAATCTGAGAATTAATTATAAACAGCAGCATCTGAGGTCTGTGTGCTAACCCTGCAGATTATGAGACCCACAGCTAAGATGTGGCATCCTCTCTAGTAAAGCTAGGCAGGGCCTTCTCCTTTATTTCTGCTTCTTTTCTTTAAAAAATTCTTTTGAAGGAATGGCCATCAGAATTTCTATCTGTTTCACTTGGTTATCCAAATTAGGGAAGGAAAATAAACCATATCACCCAATACCAGTGACATACCTCTTCCTGAAATGCATTGTGACCAGAATCACTGGGTTAATTCCCACATGTTAGCACCTCACTAGTTCCTTTTGATTGTGTCGGTGTCATGTTGAGAATAAAGTAAAATAAATCTTACCATACATTAAAAGTTCACACTAATAGTAGTGAAGTTAGATGGACCAAACAATCAAACTTATTTTTATAGAAGTTGAGAATAATCTTTCTTAAAATGTATATATGCATTTTAGATATATTGACATAGTTTGGTAAACTTTATTAAAGTTAGTTCCCTGAGTTTTTAATATTGGACTTGGCATTTATATATTGTGCATCGACTCTGTTGGCTATCAGAATGCTATAGGAGTGGACAAGCTGTTCTAGCAACTTTGAACACATACTATACGGGGCATATGTAAGTTATTTATACACAAGGAAATCTATTTTATGTCATTGTTTAGAAGAATTGCATGAAATCATGTAGTTGCATATAAAAAGTAGTTTGAGGCAAAACAAAAATTCTTTCACTTATTTATTTTGAAGAAACAGTGACAGAGGAATGAAACTTAAGACTACATATAGCAAAAAAATTCATCCAGGTAGTAGGTTGAACTGCCCCCAACAGTAGTTTACCATTGCAGCTAAAAAATCTTCAACTTCAGGACATCTCACTTACATGGGTACCTTTGAGGACCACGCCTAATTCCCTTTAATTTTTTTTAAAAGAGATCCTCCAAAACTGAATAAGCTTCAGGCCCACAAACTCTTCATCCCTGTTGATGGAGTACACTTTAGTGAGTGACTTGTTTTCGTTGTTTTTCACTCTGAATCTCATCCTGTAATCTTACTATCCTTCTACCTGATGCATCCTGTTATGCTGAATTATTATGCAATAGATCCAGAAAAATTCTGAAACTCTAAGTGACTGGCTGATGGCTTAACTCTGCCAACAATATTTTTAAATTATTTTTTAGACACACAAACTACATCATGAAGATACCTAATGCTGAATACACAAAATAAACAAAAATATCTCTAATCCCTCATGTAAAATACAAGCTTTGTTTTATGCATATTCTTTTCCTGTTCTACTGTGTATGCCGAGATACTTTTTATTATAATTACAGTCATAAGGTACATATAAGTTGATATCTGGTTTTCTTACATGACAGGTATTTTTCCATATAATATATAGTCTTCATAAATATATTTTGTAAAAGTCGTATCACTATTTCATTAAGTGTCTGTATCTACTGATTCAGTAATTTGAAGATTATGAAATTCCTCTCACTATTTTGCTTTACCAAATATTTCTGCAATGAATATCATCACACATTAGCTTTGCTTTTCTCTCCTTCGTTCTTATAATTTTAAGAAAAATTTCCAGAAATAGGATTACTAAATTAATAAGATGAGCACTTTCTGGTTTTTAAACTTTATGGCCATATTGCTTTCAAAAAGAACAGTAGAAACTCACAAAGCAAGTATCAGCGTATCAGTTTCCTTGCAACTTGTACTGCATTGGCTACTAATAATTTCAATATATAAAATGAGTTAAATGTCAAAAATAATATTTCCCCCCCCAAATCTGGCCCCTACTCTCACCTTTCCATGTGATTCTCACCTGTCCATCCTTGCTTTTTTTTAGTATTTTCCGAGTCATTTTTCCTTTGCCCCTTCAATTTGTCAACTCATACCAGGGCCATTCATTTTGATTTCCATCACCATGTTCTATACTTGAGGGGACCGGGCAGCATTCTAGACTAACACAGGAAGTGATTGATGGTGCTGCAGTCCCACGACAGTACACTGCGGAAGCATCACTTTTCGAGACTTACCAATATTTTCGCCATGAGCCAGGGTTGCTCACCCTGTTCTCAGGGAACTCCCTGTAGTTTCTCATCCTCCTAGCAAAGCAGTCACCCCCAATAAACAAGAGATTATTTTTCCAGAGACCATATTCAATTCAAACCTTACTTGCTATACTTTGGCATTTATATCATCTCTTGTAATAAACTTTCAAACCCAAGAGATCATCCTAGAAAAAAATGAATAGGAGAAAATTGATCCAAAAAACCTATTACATTTCCTTTTCAGAAAAGAAAAATTACGAGGAATTTCAATTATTTACATGGAGACAAAAGCCTATTTCCTTGCTCACTGATTTGGATATTAATATAGAAAATGTCTGAAATATAAGTGTTCACAAGGAATAAATCATCAGATTCAAAGCTGTGAATCAAACTGCCACTCTAGCTCACTCATCCTTGCAGAGTCTAAATCCTGTAATATTATCTGACATTGTATTCATTAATAAATAAGGATCAGCTCATTAATAAATAAGGACACTTCATGACTAAATTAGGAAATGGCCTGGGAGAAATATTTTTTTGCATTTAACTTCCTCAATTCTTATGTAGTTAAAGCAACATCAGTAATAGGATTTTAATTTAGTACTTAGCATTAATTTTACTTTTTAACCTAGTAAAAAAAGACAAAGAAAACAAGAGAAATTACTGACAAAAATTCTACATGCCTATTACAGTTGTACAGAACTATGCCTAAGATAAATCACAAACCCAGCTGACTCCGTTGCAATGTTTGCTTTCATTCATTAAGAAACCCCACGCATTCACATACTTCACGTCTACATATTTCAACAAAATTATCCAAATACTACAAAAAAAAAAAAGCCAGAAAGTTAAGGGTTTTTATTTTATAGCAAGGTAAGATAGATCTAACTAAATTCTAAATTTGGATGATCTTGCAGTAAAACTAAAACATTAAAGGCTGGGCATGGTGTGGTAGCTCCTACCTGTAATTCCAGCACTTTGGGAAGGCTGAGGCAGGAGGATCACTTGAGACCAGGAGTTTGAGACCACTCTGGGCAACATAGCAAGACCCTGTGTCTACAAAAATAAAAAAAATTGGAATTACCTAGGTGTGATGGTGCACGCCTGTTGTCCCATCCGTATTCCCCATTTGTGTTCACCTTCCTCTGCACGTGCCAGGACCCTCTGCCTTGAGGGAATATCTGCTTATCCCCTGTTCCTTCAACCTGATGTTTAGATTAGACTTACAAGACTCAGTTCAGATGTTACCTCCTCTTGGAAGTTCTCTAGAATATTCCAGCACTGGTTAGTAA